>MDKI01178293.1:0-13351 GCA_005239505.1 Nicotiana paniculata
CTATAATAAAATTACTAATCAAAAAAATAAAAGTATCTATAAGATCAGATACCACCAAAGGATGAATGTTGGAGACCCATTCAGAGGCTCTAAATTAACCATTCTGACTTTTGTGTTATGCAGGGTATAACCTACTTGAAAAGGAAAAAAAATTACCGCACTTAAATTGACATTCAAAGGAGCGAGAGATTTTCAATGCAGGTAAGGATACTAACTTTCTATCACTGAGAAGATCGAACAGTTTCCCACCATATATCTCAAAAAAGCTGAGCCACAACTTGAACTTCTGATTACGATAAATTGGCTGATACAACAATCTGACAAGATCATCTGCAGCTCTGAGAGGCAATGGTTGCATCGTGTATGTCTTACCACTACCTGAACCATCAATAAGGGAAGGAAAAAAGAAAAAAACATCAATTCTATGATAACCGGATCGAGGAGCTACCCACAATAGCAATGCCCATATGCAAACAAACTAGTAGTGATAAGAGTCATAACCTTAAAAGCAATGACAGGGAGAAATTCATATGATTGGCTCACAGTAAAACATGTAAATCGCTCATGAACATGCGAGAAAGATGTCAAGAAGAATATGGAGTACAACATTTTTATAATTTGAAACATCTAAAAGCAAAAATATGAAGTATGAGATGTGGCAAACCATTACATCAACTCCAGAAGAAAAGGTATCCAAGAAAAATTAGAATAATCTAATCTCTACTCGATCAAATATGTTGTTTACAAGCATGCTGGCCAAACAAGTCTGGATCCCCAACAATCTCTATATTCCTAGTCGTAAAAGTCACAAATTTAAAGGGCCATTTCAGAAACATGCGCACTTCAACCTGAAAGCAAGGAACTGGCAACTCTGAAAACCCAGATAACTCTAATTTAGACATATTTTTTCTAAATGCATCTCTTGTACTGACAAAATAAATCAGATAGCTGCCAAAAAGCATAAGCCAGAAAACACAATATGTGCTCCAGCTACACCTTCGTAACTCCAAATACCCGGATTCGTTAGAGTCCCCCCTGTGCTTTCTTTTTTCATGATATACCAATCAGAATGGTCAAGCTTGTGGAAAATATAGCGAACCTGTCTGGCCATAAGCAAAACATGTTGCTTTTGTGCGCTGAAAGATGGTAGGAATAATTGGTTCCACGGTGGCACGATAAACCTGCGAAATGCATGAGGAGAGATAACGGTTAAGCAGAAAACTTGACATAAGCAAAGAAAACCACAGAACCAAAAGTTAAAACCAAGCTCTTTTGTTCAGCTTCTCGAAACAGCTTCTGCATCTACTCAAAAGCACTTCTTTCTTTCTAAAAGCTTGGCCAAACACCTTAACATTGGAAAAAAGCATTTTGGCCAGGAAAAACTTGGCCAAACAGGCTATAAATCTCAAATCCCAAAACTTGGGTAGGTTATATGAATCCTCTATATCTGTTATGTTCTATTCAAGCACGTTCATTCCAATTCTAGCAAATAATTTTTTCATAAAGCAAATTAGAGGTTCTTAAGAACTAAAGGTTCTCTAAATCTCACACAGAGTCACACTTACCCAATACTGACATACAAACATCAAACCAAATTAGACCAAATAACCTATAAAGACCTAATGTAAGTACCTAAAGAAAACAATAGAAGATTTAATTCCAACAAGTTGGTTTTGCCTATATGATCCTTTTCTTTCATTATGGTAATTGGTATGTTCTTAGCTACAACCATAATGATTCTGAGAGATTGTAGGTCTTTAAAACATCTTCTATCCATATAATTTTTGGTCTACATTATTCCTTTTAGCACCTTCGATATGGTAGTTTTGCACCTATTGACTGATGCACTTGGAGGTCCTAAATTGCTCGGAGGTCCTAAGTTGCTCGGACACGGGTGCGGATCTAGAGGTCGGATCTTTCAAGATGTAAATTTTAAGATTCGGGGATACGGATCCTAATACGGATACGGGTGCGAGGACCCGGCTAAAAATAATTTTAAAAAAAAAAAAATCTCTTTACGTATAGCTTGTAAAGTGTGATTTCCTTTTTATTCTCAAGTTGTAGATAAGTAAAAGATTGATTTCCTAGATAAGATATGCTATTTTATTCAAATTTACCCTAGTTTTAGTTCTGATTTCGGTAATCAAATTGTATCTCGTCTCGAAATTTTCTGTCCGTCGTGGTCAAAGTACCCAAAATTGTTTGACCAGATCCGGTACGGATCCTATACCCACACCCATACAAGTGTCGTGTCGACACGGGTGCAGCACCTAAACTGCCATGTCGGAGCAACTTAGTGGAGGTCAACATAGGACATGACTAAACCCTCTCCAGCAAGCCTCTTTCATTTAATCCTTTGTGTGTTATTGCACTATCAGTCTAACGCGATGATTTCAAATCTTCTCCCGATCTTGTATGAAGGCACACTATCTTAAGATGTGCATTATTATGTGACAAATGTTGTGGATATGTTCCGCCTTAGAGGCCCACCCAATATTCACTCTCAAATAACATTACCAATCTCAAGACCGTTTTTGCTAGGTATCTCATTATAGCATAGAAAGCGCTCTCCCATTTTTCACCATCATATTTTACTTCTACGTATTACATATTCATCTACCATGCCATTCTCTTCAAAGATTAATTCTAGATATTGAAATTGCCTACATATAGGCAACACAGTAAATCACCAATGATGGCGGGAAAAAAGATTGAACGTACTCCATATCTTTTTCCAAATTGTTGTTGGGACAAACATAACAATCAGTAGTCTTTGTGATTAACGTTTATTCAAGTGACAAGAAATACCTCATCGTTTGTTATGTGCTCATCAAGAATAGCATCAAAACAGAACTCATGCTTCTCAACATAGGCAGTCAAATCCACCTTCAATAGTGAAACAAACCTTAGTTAGTCTCAGACATAAGCTGATGCATAAATCAGAACAATGAATTCCAAACCTTTAGTTTGGGTTCATGGACAGTGAGACAAGCATTGTCCGTTACAGTGACGATGTCGTCCTCCTTCCGAGAAATTTCTTTCTTGTTTAGAGGTCTTTTCCGCACCTAGTCAAACATCATGATGTCTTAGAAATTTTAGACTGGAAGTAACTCGAATCATCAACTGAACCGTCATATGACAACACATAAAAAGGGATTAAAACAGAAGATGAAACAATAACAACAACTACGCCTTAGTCCCAAACAAGTTGGGGTCGGCTATATGAATCCTTACTAACCATGTTTCTCCATATAAACTCATCTCAGGCTAATAACATACAAAATAAAAATATAAATAAAAGTACTAGACGTTCTTTATATTTTCTACTGACATATGAAGTATAAATCTCAAAGGCTAAACAAGTCCTACAAAAGCAGAGGAGTACTAAATATAAGCATAACTATGACAAATCAGTTTCATTTACCTCTCAGGAAACAGAAAAACTGTCATCTTATTTCTAATAGAATCACAAATATTTCCAAAGCTGCTGCTTACAAGTACGGCAATCGAAATGATTTCAAACGTTCACAAGACAAAGAATGCAAACAACAAAGGTTTTCACAGCCTCAACAGTGTTTCATTACCATACTTTACATGTGTCCATGATTGATGGTTCAAGCACAAGTCACATACCACTACTTTAATCTTTGCCACATTGTTTTCTCTTGCGTTGCTTTCCTTTTCAATTATGGGCAATCCATCTACAATATCAGCTTCTGGTTGTGCTTTTTGTTGCCGATGGGTCGGGGCATCAAAGTTGCTATCAAATGCTCCATTCGCCGCATGCATGAAAGGTGACGGCTCAAATGGTTCTGAATTTACATGCTATACAAAAAATAAAGCAACAGTTATCGAACAGCAATTGCCCTCTAGAAAACAAGTAAGCAGCAAGTATGGTCTTAACTCTTCACATTAAAAGGATTCCAATCCCATAGCTATTCTACCAATATGGGAAGATAATTCCAACTTCAAACTTCAATTCGGTACTTTTTGACTAAAAAGCTCTTTATCTTTGATTTTCAAAATAGTCTACTGTTAAATAGAACCCAAATAAATAGGATTCCTGTGCCATCTGAACGTAGTAATCCGAGGATTCCTCCACTATTGGATAGCCTTCCAGAGAATGGACAAAAAGACTCCAAATAGAGCAAAACTATGTTCTCTAAATGAAAAAAAGTCTCAGTACACTTTCTTTCTTGTCTCGTTACTCCTTTTCCTCTTACTGGAGGGTGGGGATGGAGCGTAATTGGTGGCAGAAAGGGAGTCATCTAGAGGATTCCTAGTCCAACCAATTTTCCAGCAAAAGAATGTACACTCAAACAGGAGCAGTGGGCTGCAGACCCATGTGCTAAATATCATGCCTCCAAATAATATTTCCATACCTCAGATAAGAGCTCTGTGTCATCCATAGAATGCAGATCCAGAAGCCCAGCACCAAAGTCTCCTCTGAATTCAGGAGAGTAGAAACCATCTGATGCTCCGATCCCTCCCGAACTTTCAGCAGTAGGAGTATATGGCTCGGATGCAGATTCGCCATTAAAGTTGAGGTTTCTCATTAATTTGAAAAGCCTCTGTTTCTCTTCCATAGACTGAGCTCCATATCCCTTCAAACAACATCCCAAGCTTCAATTATTGAAAAACTCAATACGGCAACATCTAAACAAGAACAAGAATGCCAAAATAAATACACATGACCCAGAACCATAAGAAAGAGAAAGGGTGAAAATAAGACAAAACGATCAATATTTATTTGTAGATAAAACTCCTCAATGATGTGACTCGCGGTAGCCAGAATTGCAACTGACTGACTAAGGCCAGTGGGATTTAGCAAGAAGCAGCTTCCATGCTATATAGCAGCATATAAGACTGAAAAGATAAATCACTTCCGACTCAGCACAGAACAACATGCGGTCCATCTATCTGTGAATACCAAAATATTGTAAACCAAAGATGGAGAAGAGCCTTTAGACACTACAGCGGACAGAACATCGGGGCAATTCAATTTTAACTGAGGTAGCAATTACGCTATCGACTGTTGCGGTGCCTTGTAATCAAACTATAAAGTCCAGATTTAAACAAAATGTATGCAATATTCATCTGACACTTGAGAACTATTATTATATCAACAACGCTTCAATCTCAAACTAGTTCTGATCAGCTATATGAAACCTCTAATACCTTATGTTCTATTCAGGATCAGTTTATTCCAATCCTCATTCTATCCCAGATTATACGTGATGTTATTTGACTGGATACGGAGTTTAATAAAGAAAGAAAAACCTTTGGGACTTGTGATCTAAAACAAGTCATAAACATTTGTGTGGCTATAAATCATCTCATTAAGGATAAAATGAGAAATTTCAAGTTAAATTGTTTCTATATATATAGAAATTTATCGCTCTTTTGGAACACACTAAAAAGGAAAGAGGAAAGAGTATCCTTTAAATTAGAACGGAGGAGTATTAAATAACTTGTTAAGGTGATTATGGAGATATTACCTGCATAATTAGGAGTCGGTGATCCACACCAGTAGAAGCTGCCATTGGAGAGGCCAGATGCTGCAAGCCGGCAGACTGAAGCCACCGTGCCATGACAGCATCTCCCGCATCAGCAGCGGGGCTGGCATTGCCCTGCTGCTGATCATACAGACCAGCAGTAGCCGCCCCGTTGCTCTGCTGCATCTGGCCACCCACGTGGCGCTGTGATTTGCGTTGCGGCGCCAATTTCACGATCTGTTATTATACACTTCAACAACAACATCGAAAAATCTCCCAACATCAAAATATAGCAACATCACTAATACCGATCCCAAAACACACACACACACACACACACAAAACGAAGAAGAATTGTAGATCGTAATAGAAGAACTTACAGGGAGGTGAAAAGTCGAAATCGAAGCAGCACATTTACGTGCTTAACACGTGAAACAAAAGGACTTCGTTTCGAATCGATAAATGTGATAACTTGAATTAAAATGCACCGCTTCAAATTTGTCCTAATACACAATGCATGTAAAAATTGCATAAATCCATCGGGAAAAAAAAATTAAAATTGAACAAGTAGAATAGTCGAAATTTGCAGAATTTTCCACACACACACACACACGGAGTAGATATTTATGAATAGGAAAATGCCGT
Source organism: Nicotiana paniculata (assembly GCA_005239505.1). Classification (NCBI taxonomy): domain Eukaryota; kingdom Viridiplantae; phylum Streptophyta; class Magnoliopsida; order Solanales; family Solanaceae; genus Nicotiana; species Nicotiana paniculata. The sequence goes on from MDKI01178293.1 coordinate 6,141, forward strand.
ACCTGATAATGAATAAGAAAGTGAATCTGGCGATCTGAATAATTGAATTGTATAGAGATAGATCTGAGAGCGATAAGAGCAAAAAAGGATTAAAGGAAACCCTAAATTTGTTTGTTGGATTCAATTCAATGTGGAGAATTCATGGAATTGTTGCTTGAAAGCAATGATAATGGGGGGAGAGAGAGAGTATGCCTTTTATCATGAGCTAATTCATTTTCTAACTTTCATGACTCAGAAATTACATATATCTATTTAATTTTTTGTTATTTGTTTTTAAATTTTATATGTATCTATGTCTTGAAATGTGGTGCTTTTTTTTTTTTTTTTGTTAAATTGGCTGATGTGGTTCTTTTCACTTTTTTTTCTTGGATAATTATATTTTCCAATCATCGTGATATAACAAAAATAATATTTAACATTCTATTAGCATAAACACATGCTTTTGGTCCCTCTATGTAAAAATGTTCTATGTTTAGAATATTTTTACTATTATATTAACTCAAAATATTATCTAAAAATAGAAACTTAGTATAACATGTGTAGTTACAAAGTTTAGTAGTTAATGCCTTAGTGTTACCCAAATGATGTAATGCAGTGGATGAGACTGTTATTTCCTTAACCAGAGGTCTCGGTTTTGAGCCCTGGGTATGGAAAAATTCTTAGTAGAAAGCGCTTCCTCCCTAATGGGACCCTACGCAGCGCAAATCCGGATATAATTGGGCTCCAATATGGGTATCGGACACCGAATGAGAAACCCCACAAAAAAAATGTATAGTTTTTTTCAGGGAGTTCACAGATTGAAAGATCAAAGGCGAATATTTACCTAGATTGTTGATGCCAATCACCACATATTGTATATTTTATATAAAAAGTTTTTCAATTAATATAATTGACAGAAAATAGGAAAAGACAGCACAACATTAAATTGACAATGCCTAAACCGAGATTAAATAAAATATAACTAAGTATGTATTTACAACAAAGAGGATAATTCTTGCTTATAAAAGGCATATTTTTATATCAGCAAAAAGAATTGACATATCAAGAGGGAGTAATTTTGAGTTTTGACCCTGCATAGATTTCGCTAAAATGACGAGGAAACTAACTTAAAAGATAATCGCTTTAGTCATAATTACTTAGTGAAACAAATTTCTTAATTTAAAACAGACTTGATTATACAATCTAGTATTAAAATTGTGCGGGACACACTATTTGGTCGCCCTCATTTAACTTATACCCGCTTTTTTAATTTTTTTTAACTTGGACCCACTTTTTAAATAACTTCAGCTCCCTTTCCCTCGCTGAGCTGAAGTTCGCCAGTTATAAAGACAAAACTTCAGCATACGGGGCTGAAGTTACTCAGTTACAAAGACAAAACTTCAGCTCTAGAGCTGAAGTTTCCCAGTTACAAACTTCAGCTTTAGAGCTGAAGTTTACAAGCTATAAAGACAATTACAAAGACAAAACTTCAGCTCTAGAGCTGAAGTTCCCCAGTGTAACTTGGGAACTTCAGTCCTGTATGCTGAAGTTCCCCAGTTACAAAGACAAAAGAGCTGAAGTTTCCCAGTGTAACTGGGGGAACTTCAGCCCCGTATGCTGAAGTTTTTGTTTTTATAACTGGAGAACTTCAGCCCCGTATGTTGAAGTTCACCAGTTACAAGACAACAACTTCAGCTCTAGATCTACTTCAGGCCCGTCTACTAGAACGCTGAAGTTTTGCGTGATTGACTTTGCTACTTCAGCCCCGCATGCTGAAGTTATGCGCAAAAGTGGGTACGGATGCAATTTTTTTTACAAAACGGGTATAAGTTAAAACGTGGCACAAAAAATGGGTACGGATGCAAAAGCCCCCAATCTAGACCTGTTAAATGGGCCGACCCAACCCAGACCCCAACTCATGTAGAAATAGCGTGGAGTAGCCACTATTTAAGGTGGTATTTATTTTTTATCCAGCAATTCTAATGTTGAGCAAAAATAGTCACTGCTTTATTAAAATTAATATGAGAAGATATTTTTACCCTTTCTTCCATTACATTTTTACTCTATCAAATCCGGGTATACCAGTAATGAAGATAACGTCTAGCCACTATTTAATTTCTTTCATCCATACTCACTAGTTATGCATATTGGAATAGTGCTCCATACGTGGTCTACTGTTTTTAATTTTGCCATTACTCTCTTTTAGAGAGAAAGATGTTAAATTTCTATTTGGGTTCCAAATTAAAAAGTCGGGTGCTTGGGTTAATGTAACAGAAAGATGTTATTGGGTTACACAAAATGCATAGCAGAAGACATAAAAGAGTCATGGTTTTGGTAGGTACTTTGAGAAACTCTTGAATAAGCACTATGATTGTTCAAAGATTAACGTGCTAGTTTTGTTACTAATTAAAAGTTAAGGATAATAGGTCTTTAACTTTGAATTCCAAGTTCAAAAGTTAAGGACATTTGTCCTTAACTTTGAGTTACAAGTTAAAAAGTTAAGGACACATGGTCCTGAACTTCAAGTTCAAGTTCAAAAGTTAAGGACACTTGGTCCTTAACTTTGAGTTCCAAGTTAAAAAGTTAAGGACACTTGGTCCTGAACTTCAAGTTTCAAGTTCAAAAGTTAAGGACACTTGGTCTTGAACTTTGATTTACAAGTTCAAAAGTTAAGGACACTTGGTCCTTAACTTTAAATTCCAAGTTCAAAAGTTAAGGACACTTGGTCATTAAATTTGAGTTACAAGTTAAAAAGTTAAGGACACTTGGTCCTGAACTTCAAGTTTCAAGTTCAAAAGTTAAGGACACTTGGTCCTTAACTTTGAGTTCCAAGTTCAAAAGTTAAGGACACTTGGTCCTGAACTTTGACTTACAAATTCAAAAGTTAAGGACACTTGGTCCTTAACTTCGAATTCCAAGTTCAAAAGTTAAGGACACTTGGTCCTGAACTTAGACTTACAAGTTCAAAAGTTAAGGACACTTGGTCCTGAACTTAGAATAACAAGTTCAAAAGTTAAGGACAGACAGTCCTTAACTTACAGTTACAAGATTAAAAGTTAAGGACCTTGTCCTTAACTTTGACTTACAAGTTCAAAAGTTAAGGACGTTTGGTCCTGAAGTTTTAGTTCCAAGTTTAAAAGTTAAGGACATGTAGTCCTGAAGTCCTGAAGTTAAGTTCAAAAGTTAAGGACATGTAGTCCTGAAGTCCTGAAGTTAAGTTCCAAAGTTAAGGACATGAGCAGAAGGGTATTTTCGTCCGGACATTTAAAGCTTATTAAAGCAGTGGCTAAAGACTAAAGACATTTTAAACAGTGGCTTAAAAGTAAATACATGTGTTATTAGTGGCTAACCGTGCACTTTCCCCCCAACTCGTTGACTCTTGGCCCGTGGGTCCTTAACTGGGCCGGGCATTCATTTTCTTATAGGGACCGATCCAGATTTGACACATTAATGAGAACATACTGACCAGACCCGGACCCGTAACCCGCAATTCCTTAACTGACCCTAATGGGCCAAATCCAATTTAATTAAAAAAAAGTTAAAAACAATAAATGATAAAGTTTCAAACTTTATACATACATACGAACTTTAAAGAAAAACTACCAGCTATGTCCATTTATAAGTAGCTCATTACAAAAATTGGTCAATTCTTAAAATATTACTAATATTAGCTAAACATTACTAATATTAGCCAATTAGCTATTTGTAGCAAAAAAGGTCAAATTTTTGCTTTCTTTTGAGTGGGTGTTATTAGAATAGATTGGGTACATCTTAAGGAGCTTGAATCTCAGTTTTGGGATGATTTGGTGAAGTTTTGGGGTGGTTTGAATTGAGTATTCGAAGTAAAAACTGAACATAAAAAAAATAATATGTGTATCACACTATGTATCATTTGTGTATCACATATGTATCATATTTGTATCAATTGTGTATCACATGTATACTTGTGTGTGAGATACATGCGTAATACATGTTTGATACATGTGTCGCAGAAGAATTTTTTGAACTCGATTTAATTATGAATTTTGATACAAAACCAGTCCAAATCACCTTCAATCTTCCTCAAATTTTGTATATTGACTTATTTATATGTTTTCAATGAATTTCAATTATACCCATTGAAAAAGTTCCTTTTTTGCTTAGATTTTGGAATATTGTACATATTTTTATTGTATTTCATCACTTTATTTGCTTCCTCATCCATGAAATTTTCTCTCTGTCTTGCATATAATGTTACGAATCACGCTTAAAAATATGGAAGGAGATTTTTGCATGTGATTCTTTGAGAGAAAGAACCTTATTTATTTGATTTTTCAATTTTTATATGTGCTTTACTAGTTTTGGTAAGTCTATGACTAATGGCTAGAGGTTGGTAAGTTGAGACTTATTTGGGACATTTGTATAAGTTTTCCAACTTTAAATAACATGTCCTTAAAGCCAGTTAGAATAAAATAAAGAAAAATCATACTTTATTAACATTAAACTTGAAAAACATATGGAATTCGGCTATTTCTATAACTAATAGTATAATACATATGGAATTCGACTATTTCGACAAGACGCCTCATAGTGTGTAAAAATTGCATAGGGTAGCCACTATTTAAAGTAATATTTACTTTTTATTCAGCATTTTTAATGCTGAGAAAAAGTAGCCACTAGTCTATTAAAATTAATATGAAAAAACGGTGTTACCCTTTCTTCTATCTCTTTTCCTTCCCAAAAGAGTAGTTCATATTCATGCGGCTCAAAATAGCCTTGCAACTGAAGGTTACGTTCTGAAAAGCAAAAAAAATATCATGGGGAAAAATAAACTAATTAAGTGACCCAAGTTCAATAAGCAGTACTTTAACCTTGCTTGGATTGTCATTGCAATATTTTGGTACAATTAAGGAGTTTGTCTGATTTATGTATTATGCTCAGTAGGCTGGGGAAAATCACGTTTTCTCTGCAACATGGTGGATGTTGCAGAGATCCTATCTTTGCTATAACACAAATTGGTTTATTGAAGTGCATCCTGATCCTATTCGTCTAAGCCTTCCACCTAACTATTATTGTAAGTTCAAAAGTTAAGGACACTTGGTCCTGAACTTAGAATTACAAGTTCAAAAGTTAAGGACAGTTGGTCCTGAACTTACACTAACAAGCTCAAAAGTTAAGGACAATAGGTCCTGAACTTACAGTTACAAGTTCAAAAGTTAAACAATAGATCCTGAAGTCCTGAACTTAGACTAACAAGCTCAAAAGTTAAGGACAATAGATCCTGAACTTAGGCTAAGAAGCCCAAAAGTTAAGGACAATAGGTTTTGAACTTAGACTAACAAACTCAAAAGTTAAGGACCTAGGTCCTAAACTTAGACTAACAAGCTCAAAAGTTAAGCACACTTAGTCCTGAACTTACAGTTACAAGTTCAAAAGTTAAGGACACTTGGTCCTGAACTTAGACTTACAAGTTCCAAAGTAGTCCTTAACTTAGAGTTACAAGCACGGAAATTAAGGACACATGGTCCTGAACTTCGAGTTCCAAGTTCAAAAGTTAAGGACATGTAGTCCTGAAGTCCTGAACTTAGAGTTACAAGTTCAAAAGTTAAGAACATGTAGTCCTGAACTTAGAGTTCAAAAGTTAAGGACACGTAGTCCTGAACTTAGAGTTAGAAGTTCAAAAGTTAAGGACACTTGGTCCTGAACTTTTATGAGCAGAAGGGTGTTTTTCTCCGGGCAGATAAAGTATATTAAAGCAGTGGCTAAAGACTAAAGATATTTTAAACAGTGGCTTAAAAGTAAATACATGTGTTATTAGCGGCTAACCGTGCACTTCCCTCTCATAGTGTCTAGTACTATATTGTTTTTTCAATATTTGAATTCAAATTTTTACCACTTGTCTGAATATATATGTGAGCTGGTCCGGGCTGGTTGACCTGTGGGTCAGCTACCGGTTCGAGTCCGGTCCGGTCCGATTGAGTGGGTCAAAGTATTATTGCCTGGCCCAGACCCCTTAAATTAATGGGTTGGTCCGATTAGAATTTCGTGAGTCATGAACCGGTTAAAGGATCAATTTTAATAGGTTATATGGGCCGGTTCGTTGGTCGATCCAGACCATTTGATAGGTCTCATACAATGAGAAGCTAAATAAAAACTATTCTTAATCATATTTTTTTCTTAATTTTTTAAAGTCTAAAAAGTTCATTTAACTTTTCTGTAGTGACCAAGAGATCATTAAATAAGAACCCTTAGTTTCTGTTGAATTTGAAATAGTTGTTATTTTAAGGTGCAAACACATTCGACCCAAGAAAGGTTTAATACTCAACAGTAGCCCGTCACAGTTTTTTACTCCGTTCATTTTTACTTGTCATGTTTCATTTTTTGAGAGTCAAACTACATAAACTTTGACCAATATTTTAACATATATATTTTCACCATATTGATATGAGACGAATTATAAATTATAATACTTTTCGTATAGTTTCTTAATATCTAAATTTTAATTTTAAAATATTAAAAAAATCTAATCTAATTTAGCTTCAAAGATTAATCAAACTGACTCTCGAAAAGTGAAACGTGACAAATAAAAGTGAATGGAGAAAATAGTTTCCCTTCTTCTAAGCCAACACTTACCGAGATATTTCCATCGAATAATAAGAGGAAAATAGTTAAGTTATAGTCGTGAAATAAAAAATATCTCAAGTATGTCATACATAGTTTTAGGGGTGGGCATTTGGGCAACTCCGAAATTTATTAATTTGGATTTTGATTTAAATTTTTGGATTGCGAATCGGATTTCAGATTCTATTTTTATAACTTTTGGATTTTGGATTGGATTACAGATTTGGGAGTTCGGATTTTCGAATATCAAAAAATGCTATATTTTTATATATTATATTTAGCACTACCCATTAGACATTAGTCTATTATTCATATAACTATTGATAATAAGTCTGAAACCTCACTCATTAGACATTAGCTCATATATTTAATACTAATTACTAAATCATTGTCAGAATATTTTCTATTTCAACATAGTTTACTATGTGGTACTTTTTAATTTTAAATGCCTTATTAATGCTTATGTTGTATTTTCTTAATAATGATTTATTATTTGTAATATGACCAGCATGAATATTATATGCGAGTGATTGTGATGGAACGAGGAGCAATTAGGATATTTGACGTGAATACTTTATTATTATTATTATTATTATTATTATTATTATTATTATTATTATTATTATTATTAT
>MDKI01132170.1:0-16229 GCA_005239505.1 Nicotiana paniculata
CCAGATTATATTTGCAGCGCCCGTTTAGTCTTTCTATAAGACATAGTTGAGCGTGATCACCATGCCAGAGGCCGAGGCAGGGGAAGTTCTACGCCCAATGCCCGAGCAGCAGCCCCAGCAGTGGAGCCTCAAGTAGAGTTCAATAAGGAGGTTCCAGCTCAGACTAATCCTGCTGGACCAGCTCAGGTCCCGAAGGGGTTTATTGCCAACCTAGTGCCTCAGGATGCTTTGGTCCGATCGGTGGACTTATGGAAAGTGTGGACCAGACTGGCGCATTCCCTATGGCACCAGCCATATCTCAGGCTGGAGGAGGAGCCCAGACTCCTGCTACTCACACCCCAGAGTAGATGGCTCCCAAATTTCAGACTCCAACAGCTCATCCAGTCCGAGTAGCTCAGCTGGTTACTGCGGCATAGCCCGGTGATGGGTCAGTTATATCTTCTGAGGCTTTGTGGAGATTAGATAGGTTAACCAAGATCTTTCAATTTCAGTGGTGCTACTTCAGAGGACCCCAAGAGTATCTTGATGGTTGTCATGAGGTTCTTCGGAACATGGGTATATTGGAGACCAATGGGGTCGACTTTGCTGCTTTTCATATGACTGGTTCCACCAGGAAATGGTGGAGGGATTATTTGTTGAGATGACGAGCTGGGTCGCCGCTCTTACTTGGGACCAGTTCTCACATCTCTTCTTAGAGAAGTTTCTACCTATCACCTTGAGAGATGAGCGTCGCTGGCTATTCAAGCGTCTCCAGTAGGGCAACATGACTGTTACTCAGTATAAGACAAGTTTTGTGGACTTGGCCCGTCATGATATTCTTTTTCTTCCCATAGAGAGAGAGAGATATAGGGTGAGGAGGTTTATTGATGGACTTGCTCAGCCTATTAGAATGTAGATGGCTAAGGAGATTGGGAGCGATATTTCTTTCCAGGATGCGGCCAATGTCGCCAGACGAGTCCAGATGGTTCTTGGACATAGAGGTCAGGGGTCAAAAAAAGACCTCATCATTCCGGTGGATTCAGCGACGCCTCATCTGGAGGCATGGTTACTTTTTCCAGAGGCCATCCTCCAGGCCATTCCATTCAGCGCTTCAGACATCCCATAGTTCTTTAGGGAGTCGTAGTTCTTATGTATCTCCTTCTGGGTAGCCGGCCTATAGTGCACCACTAGCTCCTATCAGAGTACCTCTTCTTTAGAGTTATTATCGTGGTCAACCGGCTCGTCAGGGTCAGTTTCAGTTTCCACAGCCATAGTTTCAGGATGGATAATCCGAATATGATGATTATGGGAATATATGGAGGACTTGTCCGAGATTATTGGGTGTTCAGCCACAACATCAGGGTTCTCATGCCATGGTTCCGGCACCACTTATTGCAGCGCATGCTCAGCCAGCCAAAGGTAGGGGTTAGGTAGCCAGAGGTAGGGGCTAGATTGTTAGAGGTGGAGGTCAGGCCGTTAAAGGTGGAGGCTAGCCAGCTAGAGTTCGTCCCAGGGATATGGTTCAGAGTGGTGGGGCCCAGCCCCGATGTTATGCTTTTCTAACCACACCTGAGGTTGAGTCATCTGATGTTGTCATTACAAGTATTGTTTCAGTTTGTAGTAGAGATGCTTCAGTTCTATTTGATCCGGGGTCTACTTACTCTAATGTATCATCTTATTTTGCTTCATATTTTTTTATTCCACGTGATTTTTTGAGTGCCCCTGTATATGTGTCCACACCTGTGAGGGATGCTATTGTTGTAGATCGTGTAAATCATTTGTGTGTGGTCACTATTGGGAGTCTTGAGACTATTGTAGACCTTATTCTCTTAGATATGGTGCATTTCAATGTTATATTTGGTATGGATTGGCTGTCATCTTTTCACGCTATTTTGGACTGTTATGCTAAGATAATGATATTAGCCTTGCTGGGAGTTACCTAGATTAGAGTGGAGAGGGACTCCTGGCCATTCTACCAGCAGGTTTATTTCTTATATGAAGGCTCGATGTATGGTCGAGAAGGGGTGTTTGGCATATTTGTCTTATGTTCGTGATTTTAGTGTGGGGGTTCCTTCTATGGATTGTGTGCATGTTGTTCCTGAGTTTCAAGAGGTATTTCCTGCAGACCTGTCGGGGATGCCACCCGACAGAGATATTGATTTCTGTATTTAATTGGCTCCGGCCACTCGAATTACACCACACCGAATGGCCCCACCAGAGTTGAAAGAATTGAAGGAACAATTGCAGGATTTGATCGATAAGGGCTTCATTAGATTTAGTGTCTTGCCCTAGGTTGCACCAGTTTTGTTTATGAAGAAGAAGGATGGGTCTATGAGGATGTGTGTAGATTATTGACAGTTGAAAAAATTCACCATCAAGAACAAGTATCTGTTGCCGAGGATTGATGATTTATTTGATCAGCTTCAGGGTGCCAAGGTGTTTTCGAGGATTGATTTGAGATCTAGCTACCATCAGTTGAGGATTAGGGCATCTGATGTATCTAAGACAGCTTTTCGGATGCGGTATGGGCATTATAAGTTTTTGGTTATGCCCTTTAAAGTTGACTAATGCTCCAGCAACATTTATGGATTTGATGAACCGAGTGTTCAAGCCTTATTTGGATTCCTTATGATAGTGCTCCAGACTCCGAGGGACAGTCAGTTGTATGCTAAATTTTTAAAGTGCGAGTTTTGGTTGGATTCAGTCACTTTATTGGGCCACGTCGTAACATCAGAGGGAATTCAGGTAGATCGTAAGAAGATTGAGGAAGTAAAGAACTAACCTAGACCCACTTCAGCTAGAGAGATCATGGGCTTCTTGGGTTTGGCGGGTTATTATCGTTGATTTGTGGAGGGGTTTTCATCTATAGAAGCCCCGTTGACTAGGTTAACCCATAAGGGTGCCCCGTTCAGTTGGTCAGACGAGTGTGATGCAAGCTTTCATAAGCTCAAGACATCTTTGACTACAACGTCGGTGTTGGTGTTACTATCAGGTTCAAGATCTGACACTATATATTGTGATGCCTTTCGTGTTGGGCTCGGAGTAGCATTGATGAAGGAGGGCAGGGTGATTGTATATGCGTCTTGGCAGTTGAAGGTTCATGAGAAGAATTACCCTGTCCATGACTTAGAGTTGGCAGCCATTGTTCATGCGCTGAAGATTTGGAAGCACTATCTTTATGGCGTGTCGTGTGAGGTTTTCACGGATCATCGCAGCCTTTAGTATTTATTTTCAAGCAAAAGGATCTCAATTTGAGGTAGATGAGGTGGGTAGATTTATTTAACGATTATGATATCACCATCTTGTATCATCCGGGGAAGGCCAATGTGGTGGTTGACTCATTGAGTAGGAAGGCAGCGAGTATGGGCAGCATTGAGTTCATTCTAGTCGGTGAGAGGCCGCTAGCATCATATGTTCAGACTTTCGCTAATAAGTTGGTGAGTTTGGATATTTCAGAGCCCAACTGTGCTCTAGCTTGCACGGTCGCTCGATCTTCCTTGTTTGAGCGTATCAGAGATCGGCAGTATGACGAACCTCATTTGTTCGTCCTCAGGGACACAGTGCGGCACTGTGGTGCCAAGTAGGTTACTATTGGGGATGACAGAGTTTTGAGGATGCAGGGTCGCATGTGTTTGCCTAATGTTGATTGGCTTCGTGAGTTGATTCTTGAGGAGGGTCACAGTCCTCGGTATTTTATTCACCCTGGCGCCGCCAAGATGTACCAGGACATGCGGAAGCATTATTGGTGGAGGAGGATGAAAAAGGATATAGTTGCTTATGTAGCTCGCTGCCTGGATTGTCAGTAGGTTAAGTATGAGCATCAGTGACCCGGTGGTTTGCTTCAGCAGATAGAGATTCTTGAGTGGAAGTGGGAGCATATCACTATGGACTTTGTTGTTGGACTCCCATGAACTCAGAGGAAGTTCGACACCGTTTGGGTCATTGTGGATAGGCTTACTAAGTCAGCACATTCCATTCCTGTGGCAGTTACCTATTCTTCGGAGTGGTTGGCAGAGATTTATATATGTGAGATCGTTCGTCTTCACGTTGTGCCCGTGTCTATCATTTCTAATCGAGGTACGCTGTACACATCGCACTTCTATAGGGTAGTACAGTGTGAGTTGGGTATGCGGGTTGAGTTGAGCATAGCATTCCATCCTCAGACGGACAGACTGTCCGAGCGTACTATCCAAATCTTGGAGGATATGCTCCGCACTTGTGTTATAGAGTTCGGAGTATCTGGGGGTCGATTATTGCCCCTTGCAGGGTTTGCCTACAACAACAGCTACCAGTCGAGCATCCAGATGGCTTCTTATGAGCCATTATATGGTAGACGGTGCAGGTCTCCAGTTGGGTGGTTTGAGCCGGGGGAGGCTCGGTTGTTGGGTACAAATTTAGTATAGGAGACATTGGACAAGGTCAAGATTGTACAAGATCGACTTCGCACAGCTCAATCCAGGAAAAAGAGTTATGTCGATTGTAGAGTTCGTGATGTGATGTTCATGGTCGGGGAGAGAGTATTGCTTCGGGTTTCACCCATGAAGGGTGTCATGAGGTATGGAAGGAAGGGTAAATTGAGCCCTAGGTATATCGGGCCTTTTGAGATTCTCGATAGAGTAGGAGAGGTGGCTTATAGGCTTGTGTTGCCTCCGGAGTTATCAGTAGTTCATCTAGTGTTTCATGTGTCCATGCTCCGAAAGTATCTTGGTAACCCGTGCCACGTGTTAGATTTCAGCTCTGTCCAGTTGGACAAGGATTTGACTTATGAGGAGGAGTCGGAGGCTATTCTAGCATAGCAGGTTCGTCAGTTGAGATCAAAGAGTTATACTTCAGTTCGTGTGCAGTGGAGAGGTCAGCAAGTTGAGGCAACTACTTGGGAGTCCGAGTCGGACATGCGGAGTAGATATCCCTACCTATTCACCAGTTCAGGTACTTTTCTATGTCCGTTCAAGGACGAACAATTATCTTAGAGGTGGAGATTGTGTTGACCCAAAAGGTCATATTATGTTTTAGAACTCAATTTCGTGCTCTTTAGCCTTAAAATCTCATTTTTACCCTCCTCGATTTGTGTGTGCAGTCTGAGCCTGTGTTCGGAAAGCTTTTATGTTGAAAATTGATGAAATAATAATTTTGGCCTTAAAAGTTGATTTTGGTTGACTTCGGTCAATATTTTGAGTAAATACACCCGGACCTATATTGTTACGGTCCTGGTGGGTCCGTAGTGAAATATGGGATCTAGTTGTATGCTCGGAATCGAATTACGAGGTCCCTAGCTCGAGATATGAATTTTTGTTGAAATTTGAAAGACTGAAAATCTAATGATTTTAAGAAATTGGTTAATGTTTGGTCTTGTTAATATCAGGTCCGTATTTTGGTTTCGGAGCTCGGTATAAGTCTAATATGATATTTGTACCTTATCTGTGAAATTTGGTAAGAAACAGAACTGATTTGACGTGATTCAAACGTCCGGTAGTGAAAATAAAAATTTCAAAGTGTCCTTGAGAATTTCATGTGATTTGGTGCTAAATTCAAAGTTCTAGAAGTTATTTTGGAGATTTGATCGCACGAGCAAGTTTGTACGATGTTTTTGGACTTGTGTGCATGTTTGGTTTGGAGCCTCGAGGGCTCGGGTGAGTTTCGGATAGGCTACAACGTGATATGAAACTTAGGAAAATAGTTGATGTGCTTCAGGCTACAAGTCTCGCATTTGCGAAGAAACATCGCATTTGCAAGCATGGGCTGGGACTGGGGATTCTCGCATTTGCAAGGTTAATGTTGCAATTTTGGAAGTAAAACGTTCGCAATTGAGAGCAAATGGTTGCGAAGGCAGCAAAAATGTGACAGGTTCGCATTTGCGATATCTTTCTCGCATTTGCGAGCTTCGCAATTGCGAAGTTCAGGTCGCAAAATGCGACATCTGCAGCTGGAAAATCTTGACTTAGACGGGATTTTGCTCATTTTTCAAAACTTTCAAAAACAAGAAACTCTCTAGGCGATTTTCCAAAGACCACTTCTTCCCCAAATCATAGGTAAGTGACTCTTAACTTGTTTCTTGCAATCCTTCACTTTATTTCACAAGACTTCAACCTAAAAACTAGAAATTTCGTGCTACAAATTGGGGGTTTGAGGTAGAATTATGGATTTTTGGGAAATTAGAAATTAAACCTCAATTGGAGGTCTGATTTCGAAACTAGTTACATATTCGGGCTTGGGGGTGAATAGGTAAATGGGTTTTGGTCCGAACCTCAAATTTTGACCAAACGGGCTCGGGTCAATTTTTGACTTTTTGGGAAACCTAAATTTATATATTGAAATGATTTCTTTAAAAATATTTGATGTTATTGAGTTAATTATGGCTAGATACGAGTGGTTCAGAGGTGGAAACTAGAGGAAAGGCGGTGATTGAGCAGTGAGTGGCATGTGTATCGAGGTAAGTGTTGTGTCTAACCTTGACTTGAGGGAATTAGGAACCCTCAGACTATGTGATTACGTGAACTCCATGTGAACAACGTATATGCACGATGACGAGTGCTTATACGTCGCCAAATTATTTATTTTCCCTAGTTTACGGCTTTCCTTTAATTTTTTCATTCCCTGTCGTAATTGTTATACGCTCTAAATACTTCCCTGCTTAACGTCTACGTGTTAGTCAACATCTTCTCCTGTTAGCTATTTTAGTTCTTCCCATAGGTCCCCTAATCCCTGTTATTTGCTTAATTTGACTTGTTTGCACCTTTTAGTTGTAAATTGCTGGATTGGTCTCTCTGTAAAGTATTATTTGAGTAGATTTTATATTGATGAAGGTTTCTTTTTCTTGGTTCATTTTGGTATTTATTTATCGTAGAGGCCTTGTGATTTAGATCGTAAATTGATTGTGTACATTGGGTGTTTGGTACTGATATAGTGGGATCGGGCTGCACGTCGCAGCAGGAGGAATAAGGGATGATTGATATGGAGGAATAAAGGTGAATATGTTTATACGGTGGGGTCGGGTTGCACGCCGCAGTAGGAGGAATAGGGGTGGATTGATAAGGTGAAATAAGAGCGAATTATCCTATTATTATTGATATATGGTAGGATCGGGTTGCGCGCTGCGACATATATATATATATATATATATATATATATATACTTTTATTATTATTGTCACAGAGGAATACGGAAGAATTTTGCGATGTCTTGTGGGATTGGGTTGCGTGCTGCAACGAAACTATATGTTTCTATTTCCTGAGCTGCATTTCTTTCCAGTATTTCTTTCATTTTCTGATATAGTAAGGAATTGGTAACTCTGGACGACACTTGTTTACTCTAGAGGCTATGGTTATCAGTTTCAATTGGTTGTTTAGTTCTGTCTAGTGTTTCTATTATTCGGTCATTTTATATGCTACATACATGTTGTTTTGTATATGTGCCCCGCCTTAGCTTCATCACTACCTCGCCGAGGTTAGGCTTGGCACTTACGAGTACATAGGGTCGGTTGTACTGATACTACACTCTGCACATTGTGCAGATTTTGGAGACGGTCCAAGCAACGGTCATTAGTGAGTCCGGATCGGATATTGTGAAGACTTGAGGTACGGCTGTTCAGTGCCCGCATCACCTGGACTCCCCATCCGCTTTTCTTTTAGCTGTGCAACTTCATTCAAACAACTTTATACTTATTCCAGACATTTATGTGTATTACTTTAGAAGCATGTGAACTCTTGACACCAAACTGAGGGCATTGTAATAGACGATTGACTGTTTAATTTTTCATTTGTGCTTAGAACATATCTGTTATTTAAGTTCGTTATCAATATTACTGTTTAAGCTGCTAAAATAAGTAAAAATGTTCTAACATTGGTTTGCCTAGCAAGTGAACTGCTAGGCGCCGTCACAATCCCGACGGTGGGAATTCCGGGTCGTGACAGTTATTTTTCTAATATGTAGGAATATTTATTTAATTATTTTACTAATATTTAGGACTATAAAATCAACTAATTTTTTATATTACATTATTCTTTATTTGATTACATAGAAAAATTTAATATTTAGAACTTAAAAATATTAACATTTTATTTTATATAAATTTGTATGGTTAAAATATATATAAATGGAAAGAAAAGGAAAGAATTAAAAATACTAACCAAATAGGACGTAATCACTTGATATTTAGAAATTTATCCCTTTTGACAGATACTAACTATTCAATCAAAAAAGAAACAGGACATACAACGTTGTTAGAAGACGACAGAGTAACTTTTTTTATGTTTTGACTTAAGTGAAACTCTTTTATATACTAAAATTCTTTCAAATATACAAAAGTATTTCCCACTCATTTCATTTTCTTACAATTTGACAAAAGAATTTTTATTCGATAAAATATAATTATAATCGAATATTTAAAATTAGGTATGAGCTAATTTAAATCAATAAAATATAATTTATATTTTTTATTGATGAAAATAAATAATTAAGTATTTGGAATAACTAATTAGCGGAAAAATTTAATTTCATTATTTTTCATATTCATCATACAAATAAAACTATCTTTAGGTTGACAAAAATCTTGAGTTAAATAGCTATATTTCAATAAAAAAGACCACCGATGATGAAAGAAATTAGAAAATAAAGTTGAATCAATTATATTATAGTATTAAAAATTAACTTGGTTAAAATTCAAAATAGAAGAAATAAGAATGAAATAATAATTATTCCAATAAATTGACATTTATTCTTAATTTTATTTTTCATCTATTCCAATAAATGGCCCTCTATAGTTTTTTGTATATGTAAAAATTTATTTGTTGTAAAATACGCATTCAGTATTATTCAGTTTTAGACCTTACATTGTTACTTAATTATTTCTTTTTTCCCTAAAAACTATATGACTTAGCCGTTCATTCCAATAGCTCTAAAAAAAAGATACAAAATTTTAATTAGTTTTAATTTGATGAGTGTTAGAAGAATTATAATAAAAATATATAATAATTTTGATCACGTTAGATTTAAGATTATATTTTCTAAGTTTACCCTAAAGGATATGTCCTTCAAATTAATATAAAATATATGTGCTCAAATTATTTACGTGTGTAATTTCTTCTAAAAACTATATGAAGACCCTCTTTATTCCAAATCTCTAAAAAAAAAATATAATTATTTTTATTGATGGCCTTAAAAAAATCATAATAAAAAATATATAATAAATATCGGAATTAATTACCAAAAATAGATATATCAATTATTTTAGATTCAATATCATGCTACAGGAACTACTACAATTTTCCTAAGATTTTTTCAAAAGATATGCCCTTCAAATTAAGAAGAAATGCGTGTTCTCCAATCGAAATGTATATCGGTTATTTTACTTTTTAAAAATAAACTTTAGAACTTTTATAAAACTAATTATTTTCAAATATAACGACAGATGGAGTTAATCAATACTAGAATTATTTAAATACTAACTCCACTTGAATAATGATAAATCGAAACTAAATATACTCTTTCAAATATAATTCTGAGTCATTCTCCTGTGTATTTTACTAGCTTACTTTAGTATTCATTTTGAATGTCTTTTCTCATTTTCATGGCATTTTAATTTTGTGTTCATTTGAAATTCATGGATTATTAGTTATTTGCTATATGTGTGAAGTTATATCCACTATTTGTGTTTCAATGACTATGTGAACTACAGAAACTGAAAATGAGGCATGCTAACTCTATTTATTAAAAAAGTGGCATAAATTTTAAGTTGAATTATTAACTGATGATTGAGGATTTTTTATGAGACATTTTTTTCTTAATTGATAGTGTCAATATTAATGACTATTGTCAGGAACTTATACTTTTATTTCATAACTCTAACACTCATTGAGATACCTGAACGATTTTTTTATTATATTGAACGTAAAATTCTTATTGGATAAAAATTATAATTACAATTAAATATTTAAAACTTGGGATGTGCTATTATTAAAATTTGAATCAACAACAAAAAAAATTTATTTAACGTTAAAAACAATCCTAATTAACCACGCTTGAGGAGCTCTGGCGACAGGAGAACTTCCAAGAAAGCAGTTTAGTGAGTTCTTCAATGGCCTCTCCGGTCGGTGACCAGCCACCTCCAACGGCTGGTCAGCCCTCCCAAGAACCTCCAATCATTCATAACAACAATACATCAACACCCAAGCCACTACACTACTCGACAATTCTGAAACCAACTACGATCAATGCAACAGTTCAAGCGAAACAGTGCACTGTCGAGCCAATTCCTTTACGTCGAGCAGTGTTGTTACAAGGACAGCCTATGGTGAAGTTTACAGAATCAGAAGTTGATAAAATGAACGTGATCGAAGGATTACAATATGACGTAGTTTGCAAATTCCCATATGGATGGCCTGAGCTTAATGAATTACGTCGAATAGTGCCACTTCAATGTGGAATTAAAGGCGAGTGTAATATTGGATATTTACAGGATAGGCATGTGCTAATAAGATTGACGTTATGGAAGGATTTTATTGATTTTACGTCAAAAAGTGTTTATTACGTGAAGGACAAGACTGGTTATGAATATCAATTGAGAACATTGATTTACGATTCAAAATTCAAAGAAGGCGAGGAAACATCGAAGGCTATGGCGTGGATCTCTTTTCCAAATTTATTACCTACCTATTTTGTTAAAGAATTCATGTTCTCGTTAGCATCTGCTGTGGGAAAGCCACTTCATCTAGATATGGCTACAATAAACAAGACTAGGCTAAGTTGCGCACGTTTAAAGTGTTAGTTGAATTATTAGCGGACTTACCTAAGAAGGTGCGGATGGATATCGACAATGAATCAACGGGAGAAGTGATACTGAATGGGTGAATATAAACTATAATTATTTGCCAAAGTACTGTAAGGAGTGTAAGTTGCAGGTCCATGATATTATGGAATGCTAGAGGCTTCATCCAGAATTGATGGAGAATAAAGCTACTAGGAAATATAATGGGAAGGAGGCTGGAAAACAAAAGGATAATAATACTATTTCTGCAACTTTGAATCAACAAGGCCCTTTAATGATTTTATCGAGTGGAAAAGTAATAGGTAATGTGACTGGTAAAGGGAAAGAACAGTGGAAAGAGGTAAGGGATAATCGAGAAAAAGGGATGTTAATATACAATCAACAACTGAAAAAGAAATACTTCCAGTAATCCAAGGTGAAGGGAATCAGATGCAAGTAGGAAACAAATTTGCATCCCTAGAAGTGGAGGAAGTTGACAATGGTGATAATCCAGGAATAGAGCAACAAGTATTACATGAGGATCAACTAGAAGTCATTGATGAAGTACAAGAAAATATTCAGTCACAGAAAATGAAAACAATTAATCAATTTGCAATTTTGGATGTTGAGAACAGAGGGAATAATGATAACAATCAGTTGACTCTAGTTGAGGATAATGGCATTAATAGTGTTAGAAATAATCCTAATAAAAATGCAGAACTTAATGCTACAGCACCAGCTTACATACCTAAGTCTCCCAGGACTGACAAGGGAAAGAAAGGAAACGATGGGGATCTTTCTAATGCTGGAAAGTCAACTGATATTGCTAATGTTAGTCATATTCCAAATGGGATAGGAAACAAAGAATATGCAACACATAAGGAGGAAAGAATAGGTGACCATCAGAATAAGGAAACTACTGCACAATGGGTACAAAGAGCTTTCACTGAAAGATTAATAACAACAAACACTTCAGGGCAAGAAGTACCAACTCAGGACACTAGAGTGGAGGGAGAGATGACTCAGAATAGGGATAAGGACCAAGTAGATGATGTAGACTTTGAAATATTCAAAAGTAATGAGAAGATAAATTGGAAAGGTGGGAAATTATGGGCTGACCAGATAGAAGAAGATTCATAGAAAGGAGAATTTCCAGATGTAATGCAAAGTGAAGATGAAACTGGAGATGATGCGAATGATGATCATGAACAAAGTGTAAAAGTTGCCAGCAAAGAAGTGCAGAACCTTAAAGAGCAGAAGGTAACAAATCCCAATCATCGAAATTCAAATAAAAGTGAATGGATCAAAGATCATGATCCTGGTGGAACAGGAGTAGATTTAAATGCTATTGATCCAGGTGGGACAGTACAAAGGATTGTAGCAGATGGTAATGTTAAAGGTAGTGCAAAAACTCCAAACAAACTTTTAACTAAAGGTCCATTGAATCCTCTTCAGAAATTGAATATGCATAAGGGGGGGGGGACAGACAGAGATTATTACACAGGAAAATACAGAGATGGAGATTATAGATGGAGCAAAAACTTTAAAGGCTATAGAGCATCATGGGAATAATGACATGGATGAAGAATCTACTGCGCAAAACCTTCTAAATGTTGCTAGGCAATGGGACCTATCACCTAGGCACATTGAAAAGGTGAAATCTACTGTCAAGGGTAAAAGGAAACAAACAAAGGAGCATTCCACAGTTCCAACAGGAGGAGTACAAACAAGAAGAACTTTGAGTAAATCCCATAATCAATAATGGATGCAATCATATGGAATATCAGGTCTGTGAACACTATGTAGGCATTTGAGAGGTTGATTACAATGCATAGAGAAAAGCATTTTGAATTCATAGGGATACTAGAACCTATGCAACAGTCTAACAAAATTGAGAGATATAGGAGAAGAATTGGTTTGGCCCAGGTTGTGGTCAATGTTTCAAACAAAATTTGGGCATTCATAGATAAAATTTTTGAAGTCAAAATGCTGTACAACATCGTGCAACAGTTAACATTACAACTTTTTCACACAGATAATCATGTGGAATTGATATTAACTCTTGTGTACGCAAAGTGTGATGCAATAGAGAGAATAGAATTGTGGGATTCTTTGTACGCAATGACAAGAGATATGAATACTCCATGGCTGGTGGGAGGTGACTTTAATGTCATTTGGGATAAAGAGGAGAAGTTTGGTGGTTTGCCTGTGCACATTAATAAGGTAGATGACTTTAGGCATTGCATGACCACATGTAACTTATCAGACCATGGTTTCAAAGGAAGTGTATATACTTGGTGAAATGGTCGCTCAGAGGAAGACTGCATCTTTAAAAGATTGGATCGATGCTTTGGGAATGCAAAACTAATTCAGGCGTTTCCAAGACTGGAAGTGATTCATCTTTCAATGATAGGATCAGACCATTGTCCTTTACAGTTGAAGTGTGATATAGAAACAACTCCGATTATAAAACCTTTCAGGTTCTTAAAGTTTTGGACTAAACATGAGTCTTTCAAAGAAGTGGTAAGGCAGAACTGGAGTGCTGATTTCATGGCAAATCCCTTAAACTTGTTCAATTTCAAGCTGAAGAAATTAAAGAAAGCATTATCCAATTGGAGTCGAGCAACATATGGTGACATATTTCAAAAAATAGCTAGCCTAGAAGAGGTGGTGTTGGTGCATGAGAGGCAGTTTGAAGTTAACCCCACACAGATGAATAGAGGTAGGCTGCAAAAAGTACAGGCTGAGATGATTAAATACCTGGCGATAGAGGAAGAATTTTGGAGGCAAAAATCTGGAATGGTGTGGTTCAAGGATGGAGATAGAAACACAAAGTTCTTTCATGCAAAAGTAAATGGAAGGAAGAAAACATATTGCTGGAGGAGGAAGAACATATTGCTGAGGAGGCTGTGAAGTTATACAAGGATCAATTCACTGAAAATGAGATTCCTAATGACTTTAGCATTCTAACTCATGTGCCTTATATGGTGGACATGGAGCAGAATGAAAAACTTATGACATTACCTACAAATGAAGAAGTTAAGCATGCTGTAATGGGGCTAAATGCACAGTCCGCTGGAGGACCAGATGGGTTCACTGGAGCTTTTTATCACTCTTGTTGGGAAATTATCGAGGATGATGTGGTTGCCATGGTTAAAGCATTATTTGTGGGCAGAATCTACCTAGATATGTGACTCATACAAACTTGGTATTACTGCCTAAAAAGAACGAAATTAACACATTTGCATACTTGAGGCCAATTAGTTTAAGTAACTTTGTCAACAAAATCTTTTCGAGGGTGATTCATGAAAGAATTGTTGACATGTTACCAAACTGGATCTCTGAAGAACATGCAGGATTTGTGAAGGGGAGGAGCATAGTGGAGAATGTCTTGTTGACACAGGGGATTATAACAGACATAAGATTAAGAACAAGATTTGGAGCATATGTTGTGATCAAACTAGACATGGCCAAAGCATATGATAGGCTGTCCTGGTTATTCCTAACCAAAATGCTAAGGAAGATGGGATTTTTAGAAAATTTCATTGGGCTAATCTTTGATCTGGTTGGGAATAATTCGTACTCTATTCTAGTTAATGGTCAGTCGCGTGGTTTTTTCAAGTCATCAAGGGGAGTGAAACAAGGAGATCCCCTGTCACCTACGCTATTCATAATAGCTGCTGAAGCACTCTCGAGGGGGCTCAATGCATTGCATCAGAATAGACAATTTCATGGTTTTGTCCTGCCAAAGTGGAGCCCAAAAATCAACGACCTAGCGTATGCAGACGATATGATAATATTTGCTTCATCACGTGCAAGATCCTTGAGGTTAATTATGCAAGTGTTACATGCGTATGAAACAGCTTCAGGACAGTTGGTCAACAAATCAAAATCAGCTTTCTATATGCACCACCTTACAAATGGTGAGGTGTTTAGAAAGGTTGAGAGGATAACAGGGATATGTAATAAGGAATTTCCTTTTACGTACCTAGGCTGCCCTATTTTCTATGCAAGAAGGAGAATGGACTACTACCATGATATGACGAGGAAGGTGATGGACAAGTTGCAATCGTGGAAAGGCAAGTTACTCTCAATTGGTGGTAGAACAGTGCTGATAGCTAATGTCCTACAAAGCCTTCCAATTCATTTGCTCTCAGCTGTGAATCCACCTAGACATGTCATTGATAGACTGCACAAAATGTTTGCTAAGTTCTTTTGGAGCAGTAACATAGGAGGAAATTCGAGACACTGGGCATCATGGACCACAATGTGTATGCCCACTGAAGAAGGAGGTATTGGTTTTAGATCACTGCACGATGTTTCGAAAGCACTATTTTGTAAGTTGTGGTGGAATTTTAGAACTAAACCTTGCTTGTGGAGCTCGTTTATGAGTCAGAAATACTGTAAAAAATTGAATGCAGTAGTGGTTCCATGGAGAACGGGATCTCATGTTTGGAGAAAGATGATTGAATGCAGGGAATTGATTCAACATCAGATATTATGGAAGCCCACAATGGGATCATCACTCTTTTGGTTTGACAACTGGACTGGTCTGGGTGCCCTCTATTTTTTAGTACCTCATGAGTTTGGAGTCAATGAGGACATACAGAATGTGTTAGAGTTGGTTGAAGGTGGAGCCTGGAATGTTGAAATGTTGATGGAAGTACTCCTAGATGATTTAGCCATGCATATCATAGAACATATTATACCCCCGAATATGGAATCAATATTGGATACTCCCTTTTGGATGCTTGAGAGCAGGGGTAATTTCTCTGTAAAGTCTGCCTGGGAGTACATTAGGAGAAGGGACAATCCTAGACAAGCTTATAATATGGTGTGGGTGAAGGGACTACCCTTCAAAATTTCCTTTTTCATGTGGAAGGTATGGAAATCTAAGCTTCCATTAGATGACTTTATGAGGAGGTTAGGGTACTCTATGCCTTCCGATGTTGGTGTTGTGCACAACCTAAGGAAGAAACTTTAGTGCACTTGTTCTTTACCTCAAATGCAGCCTCGACTGTATGGAAGTATTTCCTTATGAGAGTAGGGATCAGAATGGATGGACTGTCATTAAACCAAGCTATTACTAAGTGCTGGACTGCTCAGGTGATACCAAGGATGAAATCAATCATGCAAGCACTACCATCGTGTATCATATGGTAACTATGGAAGAGGAGGAATAGCTGGAAGTATGGGGATGTTGTTTCAGTTAGTAGAGTAATATATCTAGTGTCAACAACTATACAAGCACTTGTACAGATTTGGAAACCTGGTATAAAGGTGCCTCGCAGGTGGCAT
Source organism: Nicotiana paniculata (assembly GCA_005239505.1). Classification (NCBI taxonomy): domain Eukaryota; kingdom Viridiplantae; phylum Streptophyta; class Magnoliopsida; order Solanales; family Solanaceae; genus Nicotiana; species Nicotiana paniculata. The sequence goes on from MDKI01132170.1 coordinate 16,019, forward strand.
GAGATCCTTCAGATGCTGCAAAGTTACACTCCTAAACTGAAGTTTGAAAAGGTGTTATGGGAAATGCCACAAGATGGATGGATAAAAGTAAATACAGATGGTGCAAGCAGAGGAAACCCAGGGAGAAGTTCAATAGGATACTGCCTAGGGGATCATCATGGAGACCTAATTTATGCAAATGGAACAGAGATTAGGGAAGGGTCGAACAATG
>MDKI01104072.1:0-104614 GCA_005239505.1 Nicotiana paniculata
CGGAGGCTTTCAGGGCCTCGAAACACAGTTATCTTCTAAATTACACAAGATGACCTTTCGGGTCATCACATCTCCACCTCTAAAACAACCGTTCGTCCTCGAACGGACATAGAAAGTACCTGAATCGGGGAAAAGATCAGGATAACGGCTCCACATATCGGGCTCGGACTCCCAAGTAGCTGCCTCAACAGGCGGATCTCTCCACTGAACACGAACCGAAGGATAACTCAATCTCAACTGACAAACCTGCCGATCTAATATGGCTACCGACTCCTCCTCATAAGACAGATCCTTGTCCAACTGGGCACCACTGAAGTCAAGTACATGAGATGGGTCTGCAATAAACCTCCGAAGCATAGACACGTGAAATACTGGATGCACGGCTGATAAACTAGGTGGCAAGGAAAGTCTGTAGGCCACCTCTCCTACCTTGTCCAGAATCTCAAATGGACCGATATACCTAGGGCTCAACTTGCCCTTCTTTCCGAATCTCACCACGCCCTTCATGGGCGACACCCGAAGAAATACCCGGTCGCCTATCATAAATGCCAAATCTCGAACCCTGCGATCCGCATAGCTCTTCTGCCTGGACTGAGTTGTACGAAGTCTATCTTGAATGATCTTCACCTTGTCCAAGGCATCCTGGACTAACTCAGAACCCAACAATCTAGCCTCTCCCGGCTCAAACTATCCGACTGGAGACCGACACCGTCTACTATACAACGCCTCATACGGAGCCATCTGAATGCTCGACTGATAGCTGTTGTTGTAGGCAAACTCTGCTAAAGGCAAGAACTGATCCCACGATCTACCAAAATCAATGACACAAGCTCGCAACATATCCTCCAAAATCTGAATAGTACGATCGGACTGCCCGTCCGTCTGAGGGTGAAATGCTGTGCTCAAATCGATCTGTGTGCCCAACTCTTGCTGAAATACTCTCTAGAAATTGGAGCTAAACTGAGTACCTCGGTCCGATATAATAGATATGGGCACACCATGCAGTCTAACAATCTCTCTCATATAGATCTTTGCCAACTTCTCTGCAGAGTACGAAACTGATAGTGGAATGAAGTGCGCTGACTTGGTCAACCTATCCACAACGACCCATACTGCATCAAACATCCTCTGAGTCCATGGGAGTCCAACTACGAAGTCCATGGTGATACGCTCTCATTTCCACTCAGGAAGCTGAATCTGCTTCATCAAACCACCGGGTCTGTAGTGCTCGTACTTAACCTGCTGACAGTTCAAGCATCGAGCTACATAAGCTACAATATCCTTCCTCATCCTCCGCCACCAATAGTGCTGCCGCAAGTTCTGGTACATCTTTGCGGCGCCCGGATGGATAGAATACCGGGAACTATAGGCCTCCTGAAGTATCAACTCACGAATGCCATCGATATCGGGTACACAAATACGACTCTGCATCCTCAATACTCCCTCAAAATCGTCCGTAACCTGCTTAGCATCTCCGTGCCTGACTCTATCTCTAAGAACACATAAATGGCGATCAACATAGTGCCTGGCCCGAATACGGTCATATAATGAAGAACGGTCCACGGTATGGCCCAAAACAATGCCAGTCTTAGAAACCTCCAATCTCACAAATCGATTGGCTAGTGCCTGAACATCCAAAGCAAGAGGTCGCTCTCCGACTGATAAGTAAGCAAGACTACCCATGCTAGCTAACTTCCGGTTCAAGGCATCAGCCACCACGTTGGCCTTCCCCGGATGATAAAGAATAGTAATATCATAATCCTTCAGCAACTCTAACCATCTCCTTTGTCTCAAATTCAACTCTCTTTGCCTGAACAAATACTGAAGACTCTTATGATCAGTGAACACCTCACACTCCACGCCATACAGGTAGTGCCTCCAAATCTTCAGTGCGTGGACAATGGCTGCCAAATCTAAATCATGCACTGGATAGTTCTTCTCATGAACTTTAACTGTCTCGCAGCATAAGCAATGACCTTGCCATCCTGCATCAATACTGCACCAAGCCCAATACGGGAAGCATCACAATAGACTGTATAAGGCCCTGAACCTGTGGGCAAAACCAATACCGATGCCGTAGTCAGAGCTGTCTTGAGCCTCTGAAAGCTCGCCTCACACTCGTCCGACCATCTGAACTGGGCACCCTTCTGGGTAAACCTAGTCATTGGGGCTGCAATAGATGAGAACCCCTCCATGAACCGACGATAATAGCCTGCTAATCCCAAGAAACTCCGAATCTCTGTAGCTGATGCTGGTGTAGGCCAGTTCTTAACTGCCTCAATATTCTTCGAGTCAACTTGAATACCTTCTGCTGACACGACGTGACCCAGGAATGCAACTGAGCTCAACCAGAACTCACACTTTGAAAATTTTGCATAAAGCTGACTATCCTTTAGAGTCTGAAGAACCACTCTGAGATGCTACTCGTGCTCCTCCTGACTGTGGGATTATATCAATATATCGTCAATGAAGACTATCACAAACGAGTCCAAATAAGGCCTGAACACCCGGTTCATCAAGTCCATAAAAGCTGCTGGGGAATTTGTCAACCCAAACGACATGACCAAGAACTCATAATGCCCGTACCGAGTGCGGAAAGTTGTCTTAGGGACATCGGATGCCCTAATCCTCAACTGGTGGTAGCCAGATCTCAAGTCTATCTTCGAAAATACCCTGGAACCCTGAATCTGATCGAACAAATCATCAATCCTTGGCAGTGGATACTTATTCTTTATTGTAACCTTGTTCAATTGCCGGTAATCAATGCACATCCTCATCGAACCATCCTTTTTCTTCACAAACAACACTGGAGCACCCCAAGGGGAAACAGTGGGTCTAATGAAACCCTTCCCAAGAAAATCCTGTAACTATTCCTTCAACTCTTTCAACTCTGGCGGGGCCATGCGGCATGGCGGAATAGAAATGGGTTGGATGCTCGGAGCCAGACCAATGCAGAAATCAATGTCCTTGTCGGGTGGCATCCCCGACAGGTCTGAAGGGAAAACCTCAGGATACTCACGAACCACGGGCACCGAATCAATAGAGGGAACCTCAACACTGGAATCGCGCACATAAGCAAAATAAGCAAAACACCCCTTCTCAACCATACGCCGAGCCTTCACGTACGAAATAACACTGCGGGTAGAATGACAAGGAGTTCCTTTCAACTCCAAACGGGGAAAATCTGGCAAGGCTAAGGTCACTGTCTTGGCATGACAATCCAAGATGGCATGATATGGGGACAACTAGGCCATCCCCAATATAACATCAAAGTCGACCATACCCAAAAGCAACAAATCAACACGGATCTCAAGACCCCCAATCACCACAACACAAGAACGATGGACATGATCGACCACGATAGAATCACCCACTAGTGTAGATACATAAACATGAACACTCAGTGGATCACTAGGCATGACCATGTATGGTGCAAAATAAGAGGACACATACGAATACGTAGACCCTGGGTCAAATAGCACTGAAGCATCTCTACGACAAACCCGAATAGTACCTGTAATAACTGCATCTGAAGACTTAGCCTCTGGCATGGCTGGAAGAGCATAACATCGGGGCTGGGCCCCACCTCCCTGAACCACATCTCTTGGACGGCCGGTTGTTGGCTGGCCTCCACCCCTGGCGGCCTGAGCTCCACCTCTATGACCTCTACCTCCTCCTCTAGCACGTCTACCCCAACCTCTAGCTGGCTGGGCGTGCTGTGGAACACCTGGTGCCTGTACCATGGCACGAGAACCCTGATGCTGCGAACTACCTGATGCTCGAGGGCAAAATCTGGCAAGGTGACCCGAATCACCACAAGTGTAACAAGACCTCGGCTGTTGAGGGAACTGAATCTGACCCTGTCGACCTGAATGACCACCCCGAAAACTCTAAAACGGCGGTGCACTGTAAGGCTGCTGATCAGAATAGTGCGTCTAATAACCACGACCACCTGAAGTACCATGGGAAACCTGGAGAGTTGACTGAAAAGGTCTGGGAGGATGACCTCTGCCTGAAGAATCCCCGCCTCCAGATGAGGCTCCACTGAACTGACCGAAATGACGGGGCCTCTTATTAGCCCCCTGACCACCACCCTGTGACAGAATCATCTCAATCCTCCTGGCCACATTGGCCGCATCCTGGAACTATATGTCCGTACCTGACTCTCTAGCCATCTGAAGTCTGATAGGTCGGGCCAATCCCTCAATAAATCTCCGAACCCTCTCCCGATCAGTGGGATGTATCATGAGAGCATGTCGGGCTAGGGTAATGAATCTGGTCTCGTACTGAGTGACTGACATAGATCCCTGCTGGAGATGCTCAAACTACCTCCGATGGTCCTCTCTCTGAGTAATGGGAAGGAACTTCCCCAGAAATACCTCCGAGAACTGAGTCCAAGTCAAAGGTGTAGATCAAGCTGGTCTGGCTAGGCAATAATCTCTCCACCAACTCTTTGCTGCGCTAGATAACCGAAAAGTAGCGAAGTCAACCCCGAACTCCATGATGCCCATATTCCGAAGAACCTCATGGGAGCTATCCAAATAATCCTGGGGGTCCTCTAATGGTGAACCAGTAAAAGTAGCAGTGAATAACTTGGTGAACCTGTCCAATCTCCACAGAGCATCTGCTGCATAGGTGCTCCCTCTGCTACCGGTGCTATCATACCCGGCTGAGCTACCCCGACTGGCTGAGGTACCGGAGCCTGAAACTAAGGAGCTAGTTGCTCTGGTGTGCGGGTAGCAGGTGTCTGGGAACCTCCCCCAGCCTGAGAGATGGCTGGTGCAGTAGGAAGGAGACCTGCCTGTGCTACACTCTCCATGATTCCGACTAGACGGACAAGGGCGTCTTGAAGCACTGGGTTAGCTATGAACCCATCTGGGACCTGAGCTGGTCCAACTGGGACTGCCGGAACTGGGACCTCCTCGTCAGACTTGACCTGAGGGTCCTCCACTGGGGCTGCTGTTCTAGACTGAGCCCGGCCCCGGCCTCGGCCTCTAGCACGGCCTCGTTCTCGACCCCGAGTAGGAGCTGCAGCAGGAGTGTCAGGCTGCTGGGCGGAACCAAGGGAAGCACGCATCCTCTCCATCTGCGAGAGAATAGAATAGAAACTCAATCAGTACTCGGAATCAAAGCTCACGACAGAGAAGAAAAGAAATATGGAGTCATCCTAACTTTTGCAGCCTCTGGGGATAAATACGGACGTCTCCGTACCGATCCCTCAGACTCTACCAAGTTGTCTGTGAGTTCAAAAAATTCTTATGCGACACATGTATCACGCATGAATCTCACACACAAGTATATATGTGAATCAAAATTGATACAAATATGATACATATGTGATACACAGATGATACACATATCATTTTTTTCATGTTCAGTTTTTACTTCGAATATTCCATTCAAACCACCTCAAAACTTCACCAAATCATCCTAAAACTAAGATTCAAGCTCCTGAAGGTGTAACCAATCTATTCTAATAACACCCACTCAAAAGAAAGCAAAAATTTGACCTTTTTTTTGCTACAAATAGCTAATTGACTAATATTAGTAATGCTTGGCTAATATTAGTAATATTTTAAGAATTGGCCAATTTTTGTAATGAGCTACTTATAAATGGATATAGATGGTAATTTTCAATCATTATTATTTAGTTATCATATTGGTTTTTATATTTAATTATTACATTTGGTTAACCTTGAAAGCGTACATCAATAAAAAATTATTGATAGACGACTAAGAAAATAACTATCATATGTTACTAAAAAATTCTCCCATAAGAATATTTTCATAAATCATATGTTTGTTATTTTTTTAATTTTTATTAAAACTATATTCACCTACCAAAAATTTATCTATATCTTTAATAAAATAGTATTGAAATAATATCCGTGTCACAAAAACAAAACGAAAAAAACCCGATAAAATTGAATCAATCCAAACCGATAAAGTTGGTTTAGTTTGGTATTGATAAAAGTCGAACCAACCTGGTCCATGTACACACCTAATTGTACTATTGTGCACGATAAATGGTACTAGAATCTAAAAATGACTCCCATGATCTTCAATAATTCTGATTTATAAATCGCATTTAGCAAATATAAATCGCATTTTTTAAATGCATCTTGTAAACCACATTTTTCAAATGTGACATACCATCTTAACCACCTTATAAGATTGAGTTGGTGCACATAGTTCGTTCCTATGAATATTGTAATAGGTTTGCCCAGATAGTTTTGACGAATCGGGTCGGATATGGGGAGAGTGTTGAAACCGGTTAGACAACACTAGCTGTAGGACGCATCCAATCAAACACTTCCCTAAAAAAATGGAAAGGAACATAGAAACAAAGAAATAATTATAAAAAGAAAGATTAATGTATTCTCACTGCCACAACCCATAATTCCCACCCTCGGGACCATGGTGGTGCCTAACAATTCACTTGTTAGGCAAACCAATGAAAAAATAGTTTTAAGCCGATTTTATGTAATCAAATTAACTGATGCCAATTAAACTAAAATAACTGTAATAGAACAGAAATAAAGTGTGAAAAATTCATAAGAACCGAAATATCTTAATACAATCCAGAACTGGTGTCGTAAGTGCACGAGTTTGTGTAATTTAGCAGAAAACTGTGTTTCGAGGCCCTGAAATCTTCCGTTAATCTCGCCTTGATATGCGTGTGTAGCCCGAGCATGTAGCCAGGAAACTTTGATGTGAAAACTTGATTTCATAATGATTAATTGATTAAAGTTAACTTTGGTCAACATTTTTGGTAAACGGACCCTGACTCATGATTTGACGGTCCCGGAGGGTCCGTAGAAAAATATGGGAGTTGGGTGTATACCCAGAATTGAATTCCGAGGTCCCCAGCCCGAGAAATGAATTTTTGAGTTAAATTGTTTTCTAAAAATATTTAAGGAAATTGAAAATGAAATCTGATTTGAAAGTAATGATATCGGGCCCGTATTTTGGTTCTGGAGCCCGCTACAGGTCTTATATATGATTTAGGCACTTTCTGTAAAGTTTGGTTGAAATCGAATTTCGTTTAACGTGTTTCGGACTTAAAAATGGAAAATTTGATGTTTTATGAAATTTGATAGATTTCATAGATATTGAGGTTTGATTATATGTGTGTGATGTTGTTTTGGCAATTTGATCACATGGGTAAGTTCGTGGGATGTTGTGTGAGTAATCTGTAAAATTTGGTGTCGTTCCGAGATGTATATGTCAGTTCGGCACGTTGTTAGCGAGGTTAGAAAACTTAAAATTTCTAAGTTGGTTCTTGAGGTTTGGGGATGTAATTTCGAGTTTTAGCGTTGTTTTGAGTGTTCCGAAGGATCGAGCGAGTCCGTATTATGATTTGGAACTCATTGGTATACTTGGAATAGGGCTCGGGTGGGCCCAGGTGCCTTCCCGGCACCTAACGGGGCTAAAAACCAGCAAACTCTGTTGCTGGTGCACCTGCTCTTGTGTGACCGCAGGTGCGAGACCGCAAGTGCGGTCCCAGGCATCGCAGGAGAGAGATCGCATGTGCGGTCTCCCCTTTTGCAGGTGCGATCCCAGACCCCAGCCCAGTTCCGCAGGTGTGAGGTTCTCCTCGCAAGTGCGAGACCGCAAGTGCGGTCGAATCCATCGCAGGTGCGATCACTGTTCAGGCGGTAAGATTAAATACGGGTTTTAAACCCATTTCTCTAATTTTTCATCTCCTTCCTTAGACGAATTTCTCCATTGTTGAGAGCTTTCGACCAGGTCTTGCAAGGTAAGTAGTTCCCACCCATAAGCTTGTTTTATGCATGTGTCTTAGCCTAATTAATTACACAAATTAGTGCCAAAAAGTCAAGAAAATGGGTAGTAACCTGGAACTTGTGATCACCTTAGAATTTTCAGTGAATTGGCCATGAAATCAAGTAAAAATCATGTATTCATGATCTTTAGGCCTTGGGTGAGTGTTTCCTTCGAAAGTTTCGAGAATCCGAGTGAGCGGACCCGGGGTCGAATTTTAATAAAATTGAAAGTTTGCTAGGAAATGGATAATTAGGCCATGTAATGGAATATTTGAATCCTTATTGATATACTTGAGTTGATTATTCCTAATACCATTATGGAGTCAAATTCTAAAGGAAAAGCAGTGTTAGAGGGTTGATTGCTATACTTCGGACCCGAGGTAAGAGTTCGGTCTAACCTTAGCTTGAGGGAATATGAGTTGAGTCTTGATTGCTACTTGCTAATTGTAGAGTACGATGTATAGGCATGGTGACGAGTATCTATACATTGGTGTCTAGCATGACCGTGAGTCCTTATATTGTGAATATTCTGGTGTTGTGGCAATTTCCATGTTTAAATTGATAATTTCTATATGTTGTGAAGACTATGTAGAGGAAGTATGAGATATTACATTCCTTGGAGCGTTGGCTCAATTTGTGAATTGAATAGAGAGGAAATATGAGATATTACATTCTTTGGAGCATCTGGCTAAATTTGTGATAGAATAAATGATGGAAATTAAAGTTAAAGAAAGAGAAAGAGTTATTGAAATATACCCTTACAAGGATTTAATTGTTTAATTGTTGTTTCCCTTGCCGGGACTTAATTATTTGATATTGTCTCACTTGCCGGGATTTCTATTTCTATTCTGTTTACTCCCTTTCCCATTGTTTGTGATTGCTATTTGGGTTAGGAAGAGTGTTAAAGCACGAAGGGCGATGCCGTGCACAGTGAGGAAAGAGTGTAAAGCATGAAGGTTGATGTCGTGCCGTACGATGTACCATTCCGTACCATATTCATCGTTTATACGATATACAGCGAGGAAAGAGAGTAAAAGCACAAAGGGTGATGTCGTGCCATGATTCATATTGATTACATTATACATTTCATAGTGAGGACGAGAGTAAAAGCACGAAGGGTGATGCCGTGCAAGTTTGTTGTTTCTTTTCCTTATTGAGATTTACTTATATGAAACTGTCATCTCCCCACAACATGTTTCCCCTTCCTTTGTTAATTTATTTCTCCCTACATGTCCTATTCGTTGTTCATATGTATATCTATATTTATCTGAACTGCACAGGATTATTTGGTAGTCTGGTTCTAGCCTCGTCAGTACTTCGCCGAGGTTAGGCCAAGCACTTACTCAGTACATGGGGTCGGTTGTACAGATGCTACACCTGCACTTCTTTTATGTTATGCGGATTACGCATCCGGACCCGGAGGACATTATTAGTGGGAGTGTCTTCCAGCTTATCGCAGAGGCTTTAAGGTATACCCGCCGGCGTTCGTGGGCCTAGGCGTGTCTTCCATCCCTTTGTCTTCGATTCTTTCTTGTTTTTACTTTAGCTTCAAAGACAGACATGTATTTTCTTTCAGACTTGTATTTAGCACTCTTGGACTGTTCGCGAGTTGTGACTCCAGGTTTTTGGAAGTTTACGCGTGGTTGTATTATGTTATCCTTACTTTGCTTATAACTATATTTTAATTCCGCTATTAAATTGTTGTTAAATTGCTAGTTTGTTTATATACGTTGGCTTGTCTAGCGGGTTCAACGTTAGACGCCATCATGGCCCGATGGAGGGATTTCGGGGCGTGACAACGAGCGACTAAAATAATACAGATAATGGGCTGAATGAAATAAAAACTGTCTAGAAGGAAATAAATAGTTAGGATAAAGTAGAAGAAGAATTCAGGACTGTGAACACCGAGCAACTGTACCTCAAGTCTCCATCAGACGTCTGATCTGAGCAATCTACTGGACGCTGTTGGGACCGACTCCAAAGTCTACACAAGAAGTGTAGAGTGTAGTATGAGTACAACCTACTCCAAGTACTCTGTAAGTGTCGAGGCTAACCTCGATGTTGTAGTGATGAGGCTAAGGTGGGTCACTTACAATAACATGTACATAGTATAATAATAATGACAGGAAAGGAAATATACTGGAAAATAAAGCAGTTAACTTATGACATTAAACTCAATCCTCGTAAACCAGTAAAACTAGAAATATCAATCCTCAGAATCTCAAATGAACAAACCAAAGCCAGCACAACACAACACAACAAGGAGTACAAAACACTCAAACCGTTGCGGCGCGCAACCTGATCCCACCGTATAAACACAATCCTCCATTATTTACCCATATTAATAATAATAAGTAAAATTTGTTGCGGCCTGCAACCCGATCCCATCATATAATCAGAATAAATATCATAATCCTCCCTTTTTTCACCATATCAATCCTCCTTTAATTAGTTGTCGAGTGGATTTTTTTAGATTGCCACATGGCTTAACCACAATACATTTTGCATACTACAATCCAATAAGGTATGACGTCTTCGTTTGTTGCGAATATTTTTGGTTGTTATAGCGAAGTGCTGTTATAGGGAACATATATTATAACATAACATGAAATTTGTTTCCGAAAAACCTTGAATCTTATAGAGAAGTGTTTTTATATAGGGATGATGTTATTGTAACGACCCAACAAGTTATTTTGACATTTAGAACCTCGTTTCTCTAAATAAGACTCCTCGTATGTACGTTTAATAATTTATGACTTGCGGGGATGGTTGGTTCGGGATTTGGAAGTGTTGGGGTTGAAATCGGAGAACTTAGTTCCTTCGTTTGGCTATAAAAGGCCAACTTTGACTTCAGTCAATATGTTTAGAACATGACCTTGGAATTGGGATTTAACGGTTCCAATAGGTTTGTATGATGATTTGGGACTTGGGCGTATGTTCGAATCATTTTTGGAGTAATCGGGGTCCGTTTGAAATTCCGAGTCTAGGAATAGTTTCTAATGGTGATTTAAGACTTGCACACAAAATTTAGTGTCATTCCGAGTAGTATAAATATGATTCAGCACGTTGGGGGGAATTTAGAAACTTGAAGTTCATATTTTGATCCAATTCGATTTTGGGGTGCGATTCTTAGCTTCGTTGTTGATTTACGTGTTACGAGAGTTTGAGCAAGTCCGTATCATATTTATAGACTTGTTCGCGCATTTGAACGGGGTCCGGGTGGGGGGGGGGGGGGGGGAGGGGGTAGGGGGCAAGCTTGGGTGAGTTTTGAATCATCCGGAGCTAAGTTGGAAAAACCAAAAATTACAATTCGGGTTTCCTTCTTCGTGAACGCGTAAGGTCCCCCGCGTTCGTGATACATGAAAAATGGTGCTGGGAAATTTCCTTTCGCGTTCACAAGCCTTGGATTTTTGGCACACGCGTTCACGAAGGTCTACTCGCGTTCGTGAAGAAGGACTGGGACTGGGTCAAATTCCCCTACGCGTTTGTGAAGGAGCTCACACGTTTGCGAAAGGGCAGCGAAGGGTATTTTTAAAGCTGAGGAGTTTTGCGTTCGCTAGCACGAGGCACTGACTGCGTTCTCATAGAAGGGGTCTAATGTAATGGGAAAAATGTCTTAAAAACGGGATTCCACCATTTTTAACCCCATTCCTTCCATTCTTGGGCGAGTTTGGAGCTTTTTGAGAGGGTATTTCAACTAGTAGCTTGAAGGTAAATTGATTCTACACACTTTGAGTTACTTACATAGATTATTTGTAGATTATAACGTGTAATTCGTGGAAATCAAGAGTTTAGATGAAAAACCTAGGTTTTGGTAAAAATGAGATTCTAACCACGATAATGATTATAGAATCAGATGGTAATTATATATTTGAGTTCTTGAGATTATGGGTAACGATTTCCTCCAAAAGTTTTTGAAATCTGGGCACGTGGCCTAAGGTGAATTTTAGGAATTTTCCCATTTTAGGTCAGGTAATTTACTTAATAGTCTAATTTCAAATTATTGAGCATGTATTAATTATTCTATATAACATTTGGATAGTTTCAGATTTTTCGGCATCGAATTGAGACTTTAACGAGACGTGCTGATCGAGAAGTGGACTTTGAGATATGGTAAGTCTCTTGTCTAACCTTATAAGAGGAAATTTATCGCATAGGTGATTTAAATTAATAATTGTTGCTAATTGTGGAGGGCTACGTACGCACGTGGTAACTAGAGCCCGCGTAGCTACTGATTATGCTATGTCCGGGTAGTTTAGGACTCAAATCGTGAATTACTTGTGATAATTGCATCATTTATTTAATTAAAGTACCGGAATTATATTCTAAATTGTTTGAGGAATTAGTAAAAGACCGAAATTTCACATACTTGATTTTTTATGCAAATTATTTGACTGTTAATGGGAATTGTACATCCTTATTTGTTAAACTTATAATATCTTCTCATTTCGGATGTTCATAATAAAGTGTCCTCCTTTCATGTGGAGCGGGCCGAACGCCTCAGCAGTATAGATGCATCTATGGATCATGTCGTATGTCCCTCGGCACCGTACCCGATACTCTGGACTGGGCCGAACGACCTCGGCAGAAATCGTGCCTAATGATAATAGTAATAATAATAATAATAATAATAATAATAATAATAATAATAATAATTACACAATACCTTGATATTTTATTGCAGATGTGAAGCTAATTGATAAATTTTAAATTATTGAAATTGAAAGAATTATTTATTTCTACTTGTTAAGGAAATTATTGTTGTTCACACAAATCATATTTATTTAAATATTTTTATTTTAATATTATTTACCCATAGTGGGTGTCAAAGTCGACATCTCGTCACTACTTCTTCGAGATTAGACTTGAAACTTACTGGGTACACGTTGTTACGTACTCATGCTATGCTTGTTGCACTTTTTTGTGCAGGATCTGAGATAGGAACCTTAGGAGGTCCTACTAGTGCGCATCCACGTTATCCTGAGGCCTAGTGGTGAGATGCTTCTGTTGAGCCATTCCACAGCACCTAATTTCTCCCTTTTGTATTTAATTTCAATCTATTTGGTGTTCAGACAGTATTTTGGATTTCGTTTGTATAATCTACTAGATGCTCATATACTTGTAACACTAGGTCTTGGTACACACACTATTAGAATTGTGAATAAGTATTTTCTTGGTTTTTTTAAAATTTAATCAGGACCTTCATGTTTTCCTAAATATTTTAAGTAAGAAGAGTTTAATTACTCGAAAAAGTATTAAAAGAATAATTATATGTTTAATTCACTAGTTGCCTGGCCTAGATGTGATGTTGTATGCCATCACGACCTATAGGTGAAATTGGGTCATGACTACATGGTGTCAGAGTACTAGGTTCACGTAGGTCTCACAAGTTAAGAACATGCCTTAGAGTCTTGAGATCGGTACGAAGACGTCTGTACTTATCTTCGAGAGGATATAGGGTGTTAGGAAACTACCTTTCTTCATCTCCTATTGTGCAGTTGATGTGATGCTAAGTATCTTTATTTTATTCTCTCACAGATAGTTAGAATGTGCTCATCCGAGGTTCTAGACTAGGGAAGAGCTTCTCCCCCAGTTGTTAGAGGCCGAGGAGAGCTCTAGCCTGTGGTAGGGGGCGAGGATGTCCCAGAGTTTTTCCAGTGATACCATCAGTGGATCCAGTAGAGGATCCTATTATCAAGGTGCCCACAACAAAGCCAGGTCCAGTAGATTTCACATTCGCGCCGAGATTTTAGGAGGTCATGGGCTGTATACTGCGGTTCATGGACACTATGACTCGAGCCAGTTTATTTCCGGCAGACCAAGCCACATCCTAGCCAGGTGGGGGAGCAAAGACCCCTACCGCACATGTTACACCCCATGTTTTCGTACGTGAGAGTACGTCGTAAGTTAATTGATGTAAGCTCAGAAATAAGATTATATTTGAAAGAACATAAAGTAAGTTAATCATGTTACCTTGGAGGTTACAAATATTTAAGATCATGAATAATGAGTACCAAGAGGGTTGGAATTCTTAGAAGATAAACCAATTGAAGAAAATAAGTTTCGTCAAAAGTAGACAAGTTTGGAATGCTATAACATGTACTTTAGGGTGAGACTATGGTTCATTACATAATAAGGAGGTTATTATATGATTTATGTTTTAGTTTTGATGGTCGTGTGCTACGTATTAAAGTCAAGCAAGGTGTGGAACAAAAGTTGGCAAAGGTCTTCACAAATTACATTCATATTGAGCTGAAAATTAGGTCAAATGTAACTGAGATTTTCTCCCAATACTCTTTGAATTATTGGAGAATAGGTAAGTCCTCGGGATTTAACCCATCACAACAAGAGAGCTGATAGTTTCCATAAAGTTATAAAAAGCTCAGTATAGCATGAGACGAACTCAAAGGAGTTTAAAACTAGGAGCATTTAGAAGAGATGGAATGCCACCCTGGTAGTAAAGTAAGGGTGTAATTGTGATAAATGATAAGAGGATCACGTTTAGGCCTTTGATTAAGTAATGATTTTGAGAACAAGGATTTCATGAACCGCACAAGATTAGAATACAGGATTTCATGAACTGCACAAGATTAGAATACCCCAATAGGATGAATCACGTTGGGATGCTATGAAATACAGCTAATGGAGTATACTATCATCCCTAAATGGATCAGGAAAATTACTTCAGATGTTCCCCGATAGGACGTAAGCCCTAGTGACAATGTATTACATGAGAGGATTCAAGTTATCAATAGTAGATTATGGATCAACATTAAGGTGAATCAACAATTGATCGATAAAAGTTCCAAAGTATGAGATGAGATTAGGCTGTCATTTTTAAGATGAATGGTAATAAGGAAGCATAAAATGGCTTAGATGTATACTTATTGGATAAGCGGTGAGAGAGTGACCTGGAGTTGGGTGGCAAGCCTCCATAATAATAAACCGAAGTAAGAGTTATGGTACAGTATAACCTACCTAGTTGTGGTAAAACCACAAGCATATATAACGGAGGTCATGAAACAAGATATAACAATAGTCGTAAGTTCAACAAAGTACCAAGCAAAGAACTTTAGTACACCTATAGATGCCATAGAAACAATTTGTCATAGTACTATATATGTTCACAAAGTGAAGACTAGAGATTGGCTAAAAGCTAATGGAAAAAGGTGATAAGAGTCGCATTGGCGCACATTCAAGGTTAGAATCGTACAGGCTGCATGAAAGAAGGTAAAAACAGTTACGAGATTGGAAGAATTTCGACCGCAAGTCGTGGTGTGAGAAAGAGGCCTAAAGGGGGGAATGCCCTAGCCTTTGGATTTATTCACCGAACAACTCCCTAGATGGCAAAGACAATATTGATGTATTCGTAAGAGCTATTGATTAAGAGATAGATAAGAACATTAGTCAACATTCGAGGATGAATTTTCCAAAGGGGGGAATGATGTCACATCCCATGTTTTCGCACGTGAGAGTACGCCGTAAGTCAATTGAGGTAATATTAGAAATAAGATTATATTTTGAAGCACATAAAGTAAGTTAATCATGTTACCTTGGAGGTTACAAATATTTAAGATCATGAATAATGAGTACCAAGAGGGTTGGAATGCTTAGAAGCTAAACCAATTGAAGAAAATAAGTTTCGTCGAAAGTAGACGAGTTTGGAATATTATAACATGTACTTTAGGGTGAGACTGTCACGCCCCGGAATCCCTCTATCGGGCCGTGATGGCATCTAACATTTATCCCGCTAGACAAGCCAACTTATATAAACAAACTAGCAATTGATCAACAATTTAATAGGGTAACTAAATGAAATACTATTTAACAGCGAAATTTAAATACAGTTATAAGCTAAGTAAGGATAACATAATACAACAACGCGTAAATTTCCCAAAACCTGGAGTCACAAACTCACGAACTGTCTAAGAGTGATAAATACGAGTCTGAAAGAAAATACATGTCTGCCTTTGAAGCTAAAGGAAAAACAAGACAGAATTGAAGACAAAGGGATGGAAGAGACGCCAAGGCCCACGAACACTGGGGGGTATACCTTGAAGCCTCTGTGATAAGCTGGAAGACACTCCCACTAATAATGTCCTCTGGGTCCGGCTGCGTAATCTGTACAACATAATGAAGTGGAGGTGTAGTATCAGTACAACCGACCCCATGTACTGAGTAAGTGCCTAGCCTAACCTCGGCGAAGTAGTGACGAGGCTAGGACCAGACTACCAAATAAACCTGTGCAGTTCAAATAAATAGATATACATATACACAACAAATAAGAACATAGGGAGGAAACAATGAATAAAGAAAGGGGGCATGTTGTGGGGAGATAGCAATTTCAAATAAGTAAATCTCAATAAGGAAAAGAAACAAGAAACTCGCATGGCATCACCCTTCGTGCTTTTACTCTCGTCCTCACTATGAAATGTATAATGTAATAAATGTGAATCATGGCACGGCATCACCCTTTGTGCTTTTACTCTCTTTCCTCACTCTATATCGTATAAATGATGAATATGGTATGGAATGGTACATCGTACGACACGACACCACCCTTCGTGCTTTACACTCTATCCTCACAGTGCACGGCATCACCCTTCGTGATTTATCACTCTTCCTTACCCAAACAACAATCACAAACAAGGGCAAGGGAGTAAATAGAATAGAATAGAAATCCCGGCAAGGGAACAACAACGGGAATCTCAACATCCCGGCAAGGGAGACAATATCAAACAATACACGACATCACCCTTCGTGCTTTACTCTCATTCTCACAAAGACAAGTGCACGACATCACCCTTCGTGCTTTAACACTCTTCCTCACCCAAACAACAATCACAAACAAGAGTAAGGAAGTAAACAGAACAGAAATAGGGATCCCGACAAGGGAACAATAATTCAACAATTAAATCCCGGCAATGGAGCAATATCAAAAGCAACAATGACCCGGCAAAGGTATATTATAGTAATTCTTCCTCGTTCTTTCACTTTCATTTCTGTGATTTATTCTATCACAAATTGAGCCAACGCTCCAAAGAATGTAATATCTCATAATTCCTCTTTATTCAATTCACAAATTGAGCCAACTCTCCAAAGAATGTAATATCTCATATTTCCTCTTTATTCGATTCACAAATTTAGGCAATGCTCCAAAGAAATCTAATATCTCATATTTCCTCTTTATTCATTTCACAAATTGAGCCAACGCTCCAAAGAAATGTAATATCTCATATTTCCTCTTTATTCAATTCACAAATTGAGCCAACACTCCAAAGAAATGGAATATCTCATATTTCCTCTTTATTCAATTCACAAATTAAACCAACGCTCCAAATAAATGTAATATCTCATATTTCAACTTTATCAATTCACAAATTGAGCCAATGCTCCAAAGAAATGTAATATCTCATATTTCCTCTTTATTCAATTCACAAATTGAGTCAATGCTCCAAAGAAATGTAATATCCCATATTTACTTTTTATTCAATTCATAAATTGAGCCAATGCTCCAACAGAGTTTACAGGATACAATTCCCTCCACATATTCTTCACAACATATAGAAATTATCAATTAAACATGGAAATTACTACAACACCAGAATATTCACGATATAAGGACTCACGATCATGCTAGACGCCAATTTATAGATACTCTTCACCATGCCTATACATTGTACTCTACAGTTAGCAAGAAGTAAACAAGACTCAACTCCTATTCCCTCAAGCTAAGGTTAGACCAAACACTTACCTCGGGTCCAGCGTATAGCAATCTATCCGAAACCACACGTTTGTCAGGAGTATCCGACTCCAAATGGCCCAAATCTATTCAAATAAATTTTATACCGTAAATAACATCTCATGCACTGATTTTACTATCAAATTCAAGGTTACGGCACGAAATTAGGTGAAATGACCAAAACGCCCCCCAGGCCAGCATCTCGGAGTCGGGTAAATTTTATATTTTCAGAACCCTCGTACTCTCACGAGTCTAGCCATACAAAAATCTCTCAAATGGGAGATCAATCACCCACTCAAATCCCAATTTATGAAAAACCTGAGTTCTACCCAATTTCACCCATGAAATCTTTGATTTTAAGTTGAAAACATGTTAAATGATGTTAATGATTGAAAAGAAATGAGTAAAAACCACTTACAACTGATTTGGAAGAGTCTTGTTCTTTGGAAAAATCGCCTAAGAGTTGAGTTTGAGAAATTATGAATATGAAGTAAAAACTCGATTTTGTACATAGCAGGGCACTGGTTTGCATCGCAATTGCGAACATGTGTTCGCAATTGCGAACAGCCCTGCATGGGAATTGCGAATAATAGTTCGCATTTGCGAACACTGAGCATAGGAAGGGACTTCGCATTTGCGATCAAAATGTGGCATTTGCGAAAGTCCCATATTCGCATTTGCAAACAGAATGTTCGCATTTGGGATCCCTGTCCAGCAAGGGCACCTTCGCATTTGCGAGCTCGCATTTGCGATGCTGGCTTCGCAAATGCGAAGCCTGCAGAACAAATAAACCAGCAAAATTCCAAGATCAGAAAATGCAATCCGTGGCCTATCCGAAACTCACCCGAGCCCTCGGGGCTCCAAACCATTATACACACTACCTCAAAAACATCGTATGAACTTACCCGTGCGATCAAATCGCCAAAATAACATCATACACATCGAATTAAACCTCAAAATCCATGAATTCTATAAAATTTCAAAAAAAAAAAATCAAATTTTCCATTTTAAGTCCGAAACACATCAAACGACGTTCGATTTCAACCAAACTTCACAGATAGTGCTCAAACTATATATAAGACCTGTACCGGGCGCCGGAACCAAAATACGAGCCCGGTACCATCACTTTCTAATCGAATTTCATTTCAATTTACTTAAATATTTTCAGAAAACAATTTAACTCAAAAATTCATTTCTCGGGCTTGGGACCTCGGAATTCGATTCCGGACATACGCCCAAGTCCCATATTTTCCTACAGACCCTCCGGGGCCGTCAAATCACGGGTTTGGGTCCGTTTACCAAAGATGTTGAGAAAATTCAACTTTAATCATTAGGAAATAAACTTTTCATCAAGTTTTCACACCAAAGCTTCCCGGCTACACAGTCGAGCTACGCACGCATATCGAGGTGAGATTAACGGAGGCTTTCGGGGCCTCGAAACACAGTTTTCTGCTAAATTACACAAGATGACCTTTCAGGTCATCACAGTCTCCACCTCTAAAACAGTCGTTCATCCTTGAAAGGACAGAAGGAGGAAGTACCTGAGTCGGGAAATAAATGAGGGTAACGGCTCCGCATATCGGACTCGGACTCCCAGGTCGATGCCTTAGGAGGCTGAGCTCTCCACTAAACATGAACAGAAGGGAAACTCTTGGATCTCAACTGATGAATCTGCCGGTCTAGAATAGCTACCGGGTCCTCCTCAAAGATAAGTCCTTGTCCTACTGGACAGTGCTGAAATCTAACACGTGGGCTGGATCGCCGTGATACCTCCGAAGCATGGATACATGAAAAACTGGATGCATGGCTGATAAGCTAGGCGGCAATGCAAGCCTATAAGCCACCTCTCCCAATCGATCAAGAATCTCAAACGGACCAATGAATCCAGGGCTAAGCTTGCCCTTCTTCCCAAATCTCATCACGCCCTTCATAGGCGACACTCGAAGCAGTACTCGCTCACCAACCATGAAAGTCACATCTCGAACCTTGAGATCTGCATAACTCTTTTGCTTGGACTGAGCTGTACGAAGCTTATCCTGAATGATCCTGACCTTGTCCAAGGCCTCCTGAACCAAATCTGTACCCAACAACCGAGCCTCTCTTGGCTCAAACCATCCAATAGGAGATCGACACCGCCTACCATATAAGGCCTCATAAGGAGCCATCTGGATACTCGACTGGTAGCTGTTGTTGAAGGCAAACTCTGCTAAAGGCAAGAACTGATCCCACGATCCTCTAAAGTCAATAACACAAGCTCGGAGCATATCCTCCAAAATATGAATAAACTGCTCGGACTGCCCATCCGTCTGAGGATGAACTGCTGTACTCAACTCAATGTGGGTGCCTAACTCTCGCTAAAATGCCCTCCTGAAATGGGTAAATTGCGCGCCCCGGTCCGAAATGATAGATACCGGCACACCATGAAGGCGAAAAATCTCCCGGATATAGATCTCAGCTAACCTCTCGGATGAATAAGAGACTGCCACAGGAATGAAATGCGCTGACTTGGTCAGCCTATCAACAATGACCCAAACTGCATCGAACCTTCCGGGTAAACGGGAGTCCAATAACGAAGTCCATAGTGATCCTCTCCCACTTCCACTCGGGAAGCTTAGTCCTCTGAAATAAACCACCAGGCCTCGGATGCTCATACTTAACATGCTGACAATTTAAACATCGCGCCACATATGCCACAATATCCTTCTTCATTCTACGCCACCAATAATGCTGCCGCAAATCCTGATACATCTTCGCGGCGCACGGATGAACAGAGTACCGAGAACTATGGGCCTCCTCTAAAATCAACTCTCGAATCCCATCAACATTGGTCACACAAACTCTACCCTGCAATCTCAAAACACCATCATCATCTAAGGTCACCTGCTTGGCACCTCCGCGCTGCACCGTGTCTCTAAGGACACACAAATGGGGATCATCAAACTTCCGACCACGGATACGGCCCAATAATGAGGAACGAGCGACCGTACAAGCCAACACTCGACTAGGCTCAGAAACATCCAACCTCACAAATTGATTGGCCAAAGCCTAAACATCCAAAGCAAGCGGCCTCTGACTGATCGGAATAAAAGCCAGACTGCCCATACTAGCTGACTTTCTACTTAAAGGATCGGTCACCACATTGGCATTCCCCGGGTGATATAAGATGGTAATATCATAATCCTTCAACAACTCCAACCATCTTCTCTGCCTCAAATTCAACTCTTTTTTCTTGTACAAATACTGAAGACTCTTATGATCAGTAAACACCTCACACGCCACGCCATACAGGTAAAGCCTCCAAATCTTCAATGCATGGACAACGGCTGCCAACTCTAAATCATCCACTGGACAGTTCTTCTTATGAATTTTCAACTGCCTTGAAGCATAAGCAATGACCTTGCCATCCTGCATCAATACTACACTAAGCCCAATACGGGAATCATCGCAATAGACTATATAAGGACCTGAACTTGTGGGCAAAACCAATACAGGTGCCGTAGTCAGAGCTTTCTTGAGCCTATGAAAGCTCGTCTTACACTCATCCGACCATCTGAAAGGGGCACCCTTGTGTGTCAACCTGGTCATCGGGGTTGCAATAGATGAGAATCCCTCCACGAACCGACGGTAATAGCCTGCTAACCCAAGAAACTCCGAATCTCTGTAGCTGTGCTGGTCTAGGCCAGTTCTTGACTGCCTCAATCTTCTTCAAGTCAACCTGAATGCCCTCTACTGACACGACATGACCCAGGAATGCAACTGATCTTAACCAGAATTCACACTTCGAAAACTTTGCATAAAGCTGACTATCCTTCAGAGTCTGAAGAACCACTCTGAGATGCTGCTCGTGCTCCTCCTGACTGCGGGAGTATATCAATATATCACCAATGAAAGCAATAACGAACGAGTCCAAATAAGGCCTGAACACTCGGTTCATCAGCTCCATAAAAGCATCTGGGGTATTAGTCAATCCAAATGACACCACCAAGAACTCATAATGCCCATAACGAGTGTGAAAGGCTGTCTTAGGGACATCAGACGCCCTAATCCTGAGCTGATGGTAACCAGATCTCAAGTCAATCTTGGAAAGCACTGAAGCACCCTGAAGTTGGTCGAATAAATCGTCAATCATCGGCGAAAGATACTTGTTCTTAATAGCAACCTTATTCAACTGCCGGTAGTTAATACACATCCTCATCGAGCCATCTTTCTTCTTGACAAACAATACTGGAGCACCCCAAAGAGAAACACTAGGCCTAATGAATCCTTTACCCAACGAATCCTGTAACTGCTCCTCCAATTCCTTCACAATACTGATATTGAGATACGATGCTTGAAGACCTCATAATTACCCAAATTAACATGCCTCGTCTAACGCCACTTGGAGCGACGCCTACCTTGTAAGTTAAGGCTCCATAATTATAGAACAAATTTAGCAAATTACGCACAGATGGTTAATTAGATTATTTATTTATTAATTAATATCATTATTATTACTCCTACTGCTATACACAAGTATTTAACAAGCATGACTTCCTACCAGTACTTATAGTAAAAAGAAACAAAATTTAATTCACAAGGAAGAATTTAAACAAAAGAATTTCCATCACAAGGATCTAATCCTTACATAACTTCCACCGCGGCTCGAGGTCCGGTCTAAATATACCAAATCACTTCAACACGCGAGGATCTCGTCCTCGATTCTGAATTACAAGTAATATGCATATCGTGCCACTCGAAACATTCCATTTCCTTCATTTAAATATTTTTCGTTAAGCTGAATTTTGATACGTAACGGTAAACACAGTTAACCCCACAGAATTTCTCAATACAAGTATTCACATAAGTAGATTTTTGAGTTACGAAGCTCAACCAAAAGAGGAGCATATTAGAAGAATTTTATTAGATAAGCATAACCGAATTAAGTTTAGAAAATCATTACTTTATGATAATTAGAGATTGTTCTTTTAGTGAAATCATTTAATGTAACGACCTCGCCCATACCATAGAAAACATATCAACAGACTAGGTCTCCACCTCTAGGAATCTAACCTCCACTTTCGACATTACGACTCCTTTTTCCCTAGGTTGTCATGTAGTTGAGTTGTAGTTGCAATGGGGCACGTAGCCTGAGTGGTCTGATGAAGTATGACTCTCCCAAGTCTAGGGCAATTTCTACCACCAGCCTGAGTTCGTCCAAAATTCCCAGCTTTATCTCTTGCAAAAATTCCCGGCCTTATACATTCTAAACAAAAATCGATATGGCACGCGGCCTCGCAATCTATTCCTTGACAGTGGACTTCCCCCACGCGACACGAAGTCATAGGTCACAATACCTGATAATCCATGATGCTAAACCTCACAGCTCATATAAATTAACCCTGTTGCTCTACACTTATCCCCACGGTGTGCAATAGTTCGCGGAAGCGGTCAAGAAGATCATCTAAGTCTTCAAAAGATATACCACTGAAATGGAGTGGTACTTCTTTGGTAACTTGTCCAACCTCAATAAACGGACTAGTGCATCCTGCAACCATGGAGTAGCTATAAATCCTTCCGGAGTCTGAACTGGTCTAACACTTGTTGATCGAGCTAGAACCTCCACATCTAGATCCATTTGAGACTGTACAATAAGTGCTGATGTTCGAGCTTTAGATTGCGCTCTGCTTCATCTCTGGTTTGGTCGTAGACGCTTCGCGTGTCCTCGAGATTAGTGAGAGGACAGAAGTAGGCAAGTTCAATCATCAATGATAGAATAAATTCGCACGATGGAGATGAAGAAATGTGGAGTTATTCCTAACTTTGCAGCCTTTGGGGGATAAATACAGACGTCTCCATACCGATCCCTCAGTTCTACCAAGTTTGTCCGTGAGTTGTGAGACCTAAGCAACCCAGAGCTCTGATACCAGCTTGCCACGCCCCGAAATCCCTCCATCGGGTCGTGATGGCGTCTAACGTTGAACCCGCTAGACAAGCCAACGTATATAAACAAACTAGAAATTTAACAAAAAATTAATAGGGTAACTAAACGGAACACTATTTAACAGGGAAATTTAAATACAGTTATAAGCTAAGTAAGGATAACATAATACAGCAATGCGTAAATTTCCCAAAACCTTGAGTCACAAACTCACGAACTGACTAAGAGTGCTAAATACAAGTCTGAAAGAAAATACATGTCTGCCTTTGAAGCTTAAGGAACAACAAGACAGAATCAAAGACAAAGGGATGGACGAGACGCCAAGGCCCACGAACGCTGGCGGGTGTACCTTGAAGCCTCTATGATAAGCTGGAAGACACTCCCACTAATAATGTCTTCTGGGTCCGGCTGCGTAATCTGCACAACATAAAGAAGTGCAGGTGTAGCATCATTACAACCGACCCCATGTAGTGAGTAAGTGCCTAGCCTAACCTCGGCGAAGTAGTGACGAGGCTAGGACCAGACTACCAAATAAACCTGTGCAGTTCAAATAAATAGATATACATATACACAACGAGTAACAACATAGAGAGGAAACAATGAATAAAGAAAGGGGGCAAGCTATGGGGAGATAACCGTTTCATATAAGTAAATCTCAATAAGGAAAAGAAACAACAAACTTGCACGGCATCACCCTTCGCTTTTACTCTCGTCCTCACTATGAAATGTATAATGTAATCAATGTGAATCATGGCACGGCATCACCCTTCGTGCTTTTACTCTCTTTCCTCACTGTATATCGTATAAACGATGAATATGGTACGAAATGGTACATCGTACAACACGGCATCACCCTTTGTGCTTTACACTCTTTCCTCACAGTGTACTGCATCACCCTTCGTGCTTTATCACTCTTCCTAACCCAAACAACAATCAAAAACAAGGGAAAGGGAGTAAATAGAATAGAATAGAAATCCCTGCATGGGAACAACAACAGGAATCTCAACATCCCGGCAACGGAGACAATATCAAACAATACACGGCATCACCCTCCGTGCTTTACTCTCATTCTCACCAAGACAAGTGCACGGCATCACCCTTCGTGCTTTAACACTCATTCTCACCAAGACAAGTGCACGACATTACCCTTCGTGATTTAACACTCTTCCTCACCCAAACAACAATCACAAACAAGAGTAAGGAAGTAAAAAAAACAGAAATAGGGATCCCGACAAGGGAACAATAATTCAACAATTAAATCCCGGCAAGGGAACAATATCAAAAGCAAGAATGACCCGGCAAGGGTATATTTTAGTAATTCTTATTCTTTCTTCCTCTTTCATTTCCATGATTTATTCGATCACAAACTGAGTGAATGCTCCAAAGAATGTAATATCTCATATTTCCTCTTTATTCAATTCACAAATTGAGACAACGCTCCAAAGAATGTAAAAACTCATATTTCCTCTTTATTCGATTCACAAATTGAGCCAACGCTCCAAAGAAATGTAATATCTCATATTTCCTCTTTATTCAATTAACAAATTGAGCCAAAGCTCCAAAGAAATGTAATATCTCATATTTCCTCTTTATTCAATTCACAAATTGAGCCAATGCTCCAAAGAAATATAATATCTCATATTTCCTCTTTATTCAATTTACAAATTGAGCCAACGCTCCAAAGAAATGTAATATCTCATATTTCCACTTTATTCAATTCACAAATTGAGCCAATGCTCCAAAAAATTTAATATCTCATATTTCCTCTTTATTCAATTCACAAATTGAGCCAATGCTCCAAAGAAATGTAATATCTCATATTTCCTCTTTATTCAATTCATAAATTGAGCCAATGCTCCAACAGAGTTTACATGATACAATTCCCTCCACATATTCTTCACAACATATAGAAATTATCAATTAAACATGGAAATTACCACAACACCAGAATATTCACGATATAAGGACTCACGGTCATGCTAGACGCCAATGTATAGATACTCGTCACCTTCCCTATACATTGTACTCTACAGTTAGCAAGAAGTAAACAAGACTCAACTCCTATTCCCTCAAGCTAAGGTTAGACCGAATACTTACCTCGGGTCCAAAGAATAGTAATCAATCCGAAACCACACGTTTGCCAGGAGTATCCGACTCCAAATGGCCCAAATCTATTCAAATAAATTTCATACCGTAAATAACATCTCATGCACTGATGTTACTATCAAATTCAAGGTTACGACGCAAAATTAGGTGAAATAACCAAAACGCCTCCCTGGCCAGCGTCTCGGAGTCGGGTAAATTTTATATTTTCAGAACCCACGTACTCTCACGAGTCTAGCCATACAAAAATCTCTCAAATCGGAGGTCAATCATCCACTCAAATCCCAATTTATAAAAAACCTAAGTTCTACCCAATTTCGCCCATGAAAATCTTTGATTTTAAGTTGAAAACATGTTAAATGATGTTAATGATTGAAAAGAAATGAGTAAAAACAACTTACAACTGATTTGGAAGAGTCTTATTCTTTGGAAAAATCGCCTAATAGTTGAGTTTGAGAAATTATGAAATATGAAGTAAAAGCTCGATTTTGTACATAGCAGGGCAGTGGTTGGCATCACAGTTGCGAACACCCCTGCATGGGAATTGCGAATAATAGTTCGCATTTGCGAACACTAAGCAAAGGAAGGGACTTTGCATTTGCGACCAAAATGTCGCATTTGCGAAAGTCCCACATTTGCATTTGCGAACAGAATGTTCGCATTTGCGATCCCTGTCCAGCAAGGGCACCTTCGCATTTGTGATGCTGGCTTCCCAAATGCGAAGCCTGCAGAACAGATACACTTGCAAAATTCCAAGATCAGAAAATGCAATTCGTGGCCTATCCGAAACTCACCCGAGCCCTCGGGGCTTCAAACCAAATATACACACTACCTCAAAATCATCCTATGAACTTATCCGTGCGATTAAATCGCCATAATAACATCATATACATCGCCAAAACACATCAAACGACGTCCGATTTCAACCAAAATTCACAAAAAGTGCTCAAACCATAAATATGACCTGTACCGGGCGCCAGAACCAAAATACGGGCCCGGTACCATCAGTTTCTAATCGAATTTCATTTCAATTTCCTTAAATATTTTCAGAAAACAATTTAACTCCAAAATTCATTTCTCGGGCTTGGGACCTCGGAATTTGATTCCGGGCATATGCATAAGTCCCATATTTTCCTACGGACCCTCTGGGGCAATCAAATCACGGGTGCGGGTCCGTTTACCAAAAATATTGACGAAATTCAACTTTAATCAATTAATCATTAGGAAATCAACTTTTCATCAAGTTTTCACACCAAAGCTTCCCGACTACATGCCCAGGATACGCACGCATATCGAGATTACATTCAAACCTTGTGGATCAAAAGTTGGAAAAGGTCTTCACAAATTACATTCATAATGTGCTGAAAATTAGGTCAAATGCAACTGAGATATTCTCCTAATATTCTTGGAATTATTGTATAATATACCAACCAAATAGAAGATCTATGAGTCTAGTTTCCAACACATTATATCGTTCATCGATACGACATAGGATTAGAGAGATATTTACAGTTTCGCGAGACTGCACATACATCATAAGTGACAAGTAGGTGGTTCACTAAGGCTTTTTGAGCAATACATTTCGTGTGTTATATGAGGTTTTATTGGGAGATATTATATACCAAATTGAAGGTCTTGTAATTTAGTTTCCAACTCCTTTAATCGTTCATTCATACGACATCCGTATAAAAGGATATAAGCGTCGGAAGATGGGCCAATGCTAGGGTGCCAAGCTAGCACCTCATTGACTTTTCTAAAGTTGATATATATAAGTCTTAGGTCAGCTTTCTCTTCATTTTTCATAATACCACGACCAAAGAACACCCATAAGCATATAATTAAGCTTTCTTCTAGGGTTTTAAAGAAGATTATCATCCCGGGCATGAAATCGAGAAGCGATAACATCAAAACGATCCCTACGACATAAGTGTCAATATACCGCCTCTCTTTTTTCTTTCTAGTTAGAGTTCAGAAAGGTACTTCATGGTTAAGAAACGTCTAATATCTGTATTTAAGTGTTTAAATATCAAGGAAGGTTGATAAATGTGTTTTCCAATAGTTAGAACTCACGGACTGTTATCGGAAGCCGTGAGTTCAAGTTATTTGACTTGTAGCGGACTGTTTTGTGGAATCTTTTGTGTTACTGTTGGGCTGCGTATTTCACTATTGTTGTCACGACCCAATTTCCCACACGGGTCGTGATGGTGCCCAACGATGGGGTTAGGCAAGCCAACATAAATTACACTAATTGTTACCCTTCCCAAGTGATTGATTATTCCATATTTTACCTGTTTTAAGCATTTATTTACGGGATATTAGCCGGTGACATGAAATAAGACATTTCATATGTGAGTCAAAAGATAAACATATATATATATATATATATATATATATATATATATATATATATATATGAGAATGCAGCCCAACAACCCAAAAAAAAAAAAATATGTACGCACATGTGTGTGCCAGGAACTAGTATCACAAGTGTCGCGGGCAACTATAATAAAATACATTAGAATACACAAATATATACAACCCCATAGTCTGAATGAAATAGACGGGGAAAATAACAAAAGGGACCCCAAGGTCCTGCTAGGAATGCGCCAAGAAGAGCAGCTCACCGAGAAGTATAATCAACCCTGGTCAATATGTAGCACCGAACTAATGATCACACGTACCAACCTCTGAACCTGTACAGTCAAGTACAGAAGAAAAAAAAGTGCAGCATGAGTACATACATAAGTATGTACCCAGTGAGTATCCCGCCTAATCTCGAAGAAGTAGTGACGAGAAGTCGACTCGATACTCACTAAGGTCCAACAATAATAATGTAAGGCAGGATATAAGGAAAACAGTAAACATGTAAATAGTGCACCACAATTGTGAAGAGGATACAAAGTTCCCAAGTAAATATTGAAAGCAATAACAACTCACCTGTCTTCTTTCCCCAAACAACAGCCAAATCATAAATTAGAAAACGAAAGTACCAAACAGTCATGCGCACATAGGAGTAGGACAACCGGCTGGAGTCATGAGGGAGATTAGCTATGCACTGCCGGGGATCGACCGGCCCATACCAAGAGTTAAAACTTAACAAAAATCCATTCCTACGCACTGCCGGGGATCAACCGGCCCGTACCTAGAGTGCGCCTATCAGTGTAATCATAACATAGTGAAGGATAGCTATGCACTGCCGGGGATCGACCGGCCCGTACCAAGAGTGCATGCTTACCAAATCATAAGGAAGAATAGCTATGCACTGCCGGGGATCGACTGGCCCGAACCAAGAGTGCATTCCCAATTAAATTCCCTGTGCACTGCCGGGGATCGACTGGCCCGAATCAAGAGTGCACTGATAACCCGCCGTGGCGTACGAGCCGCTCCCATCCTGAAATCTCAATCTCGCCGTGGCATATGGCCCTATCTCATAAGAGTGAAGGAAACTTTACATATCGCTCGCGGAATTTAAATTGCAAAGCGACCATACGCACACATCAAGTATCAAAACTATTTCACAAATTGAACTTTTCCAATTATTTAATCAAATGGGGTACTCAAGGAAACTGTTCTATATCCAAGCAAGAACATATAACAGGTAAATCATTTCAAAGTAGAATACAAGGCATGTTGTGGTTCTAGACTACCCGGACATAATAGGCGTAGTCGCTACGTGCGGACTCTCGTCACTTGGTACGCACGTAGCCCCCAAAAAAATACATGCAACACATAGATTACCTATGGAGACATTTCCCTCTTACAAGGTTTGAAAGGAGACTCACCTCGATGAAAGCACTCCTCGGACCAAGGACCGGATGAAAAGATGCACCCGAACTTCGAAACTACTACTGACGGCTCACAACTAGCCAAACATAGTATAATTAAATCAATTTAAGTTCTAAGAAGAAGAATTAATAAGAAATCCCAAAAATATACATTCTTGAAGGAATTAGGGATTTCTACCCCGGGCCCATGCGTTCGAAGTTCGAAAATTCTTGAAGAAATAGACTACCCGGAGAGGATCATAGCTATACCAATCATACAAGAATTCATTAGTTTTCCGAAAACCCCTATTTTTCACTTCAAGTCTTGGTTATTCTAAGAATTGGTAGGGGATTTCCTTGGCAACTCATGACTTTAATTAGATAAATGGAGTAGGATCACTCACCTTAGACAACCTTCGTCGAGGTTGGGGTGCCCTGGAGCTTGAGAGTTCAACAATGGTGTAAAAAGATGATTTTTGGTGAAGAAGACCCGATTTATGGAACTTAAATAGAGTCTGCCTATAGGGATTCTCGCACATGCGAAGGAATGGTCGCGCCTGCAGATCTGGGCCTGGGGCTGGGCATCGCACCTGCGGAGTAGGAGTCCGCACCTGCGACTCCGCTCCTGTGATAGATGGGACCGCATGTGCGATATCGCACCTGCGACTGGTAGACCGCAAGTGCGGTCACACCAGAAGCAGCCACACCAGCAGTGAATGTTGGTTTCTGGCCCCTTGTGGGGTCCGGGATGCCCCTGGGCCCACCCCAGCCCCAGACAAAATACACCAACAAGTTCAAAATCATATGACGGACTCGCTCGAGCCTTTGGAACACCCAAAACAATGCTAAAACTCGAAATCACACCCCCAAGCCTCAAGAACTAAACTTAGGAATTTTAAGTGTTCTAACTTCGCTAACAACGTGCCGAACTGACCTATACATCTCGGAACGACACCAAATTTTACGGATTACTCACACGATATCCTACGAACTTACCCGTGCGATCACATCGCAAAAACAACATCAGACACATAGAATTAGGTCTCAAGATCCATGAATTCTATCAAATTTCACCAAACATCAAAATTTCCATTTTAAGTCCGAAACACGCCAAATGAAATTTGATTTCAACCAAACTTTACAGAAAGTGCTAAAACATATATAAGACCTGTACCGGGCGCCGGAACCAAAATATGGGCCCGATGCCATTAATTTCTAATCAGATTCCATTTTCAAATTCCTTAATTATTTTCAGAAAACAATTTCACTCAAAAATTCATTTCTCGGGCTTGGGACCTCGGAATTTGATTCTGGGCATACAACCAAGTCCCATAATTTCCTACGGACCCTCCGGGAGCGTCGAATCACGGGTCCGGGTCCGTTTACCCAAAATGTTGACCGAAGTCAAATTTAAATTATTCCAATATCAAATGATGGAATTTTCACAGAAATTTCATATGTGAGCTGTCCGACTACGCGCCCAGACTACACATGCAAATCGAGTCAATTAAAAATGAGGATTTCAACGCCTCGAGAGTACGGGGTGGGAATAACATAGGTGATGATCCTTTTGGGTCGTCAAAACTGTTTTGTGGAGTTTTGGAGAAGGACGAGTGTGGAGAAACACCATATAGATGTACGGTGGTGATCTGGTCATTCGTCGTAACATTTCTGGGTCGTTTGACACTACTACGGTTGTCGGTTTGTGTATGAAGAGATTGCGGTGTGTTGGGCTATTTTGTAGTATTTTGTGGTGTATATAAGGCTGGAAAATAATGTATATATGTTATTCTTGTTGTAGTCTTGTGTTGTTGGTGTTATCTTGATTTGGAGGAAGTAAGGATAATAGGGGAGATGCTGCCCGTTTTTATACAAAATAAGCTTGTCATTCGTTGTGCGATAGTTGTACCTTTCATAACGTATTGATAGTATTATTATCGTTGTTGTTGATTAAGGTGCGAAGAGGAGAGTTCAACTTGGTGAGTGGAAATATTGTGATAAGGTATGTTAAGGCTCTTCCTTCATTCTTTTGGCATAATCTAAAGTGAAACGAACGCAAACGATACGCTAGTTCATAATGAATCTACTCCTAGGAACTAGGTGGTCCATGTTGTTCTTTCCTTACAAAGTTATTCTAAGAAAGTATGTATGATCCTTGAGTCCTAGTGAAGTTCATATTCATGGTATGATGTCCATTATGTTAATAGAACCATGAGTCCAGCATGTATTATAAATAGTATCTATTTTACTCTACCGAGCCGCGCTATAGTCGGCCGTCTACGAGGGCGGATGTTATGATAATAGTATCTATCATACCCGCCCTCCTTTTTGAGGGCGGGTATGATATGATAATGATGATGATGCCCACAGAGGCAGATGTTTTTAAAAGATTATGTATATATATGTATCACGCATTTCTTGTCACTATCTCTTAGAGGAACTCAAATGCTACATGTTTTATCTCCTGTATCTCCTGGGATAGGTTCACCCGTATTTTCCTGGATAGGTATATTCCACCCTCCCAGAGACAAGAGTTGCGGTTTCAGTTTGAGCAAGTCGAGTAGGGTCAGATGTTAGAGACCGATGATGAGGCGAGGTTCTCTGAGTTGTCACGCTATGCACTTATGATACTCCCTACTGATGTAGAGAGAATACAGAGGTTTGTTGCGGGTTAAAATACTATCATTCATGCCACTATGTGTCACGACCCAAAATCTAACCATGGTCGTGATGGCGCCTATCGTCTTACAAGGCAAGCCTATTTCAAAAGTATTACTACTAAATTAATTATATGAAATTAATAAAACATTTCCAACCTTTAAATTTTCATAAACTAAATCAACTCTGAATAATATTAATATAAATTACGGAAACGAGTCCCAAACATCGGAATGTCACTAAGTCAAGACCATCTAAAACTATGAACTAAGATCTATAATTGTCTAACTATAAATACTATCCAAAGGAATAAATTATAAAAAGGAGCAACAAGATCTTGCGGGCGCTGACAGCTACCTTGCAATCCCCATAGATTGCCAGCCTAAATCAACGATCGCCGCGCTCTAACTCACCGTGGATCTGCACATAAAGTGCACGGTGTAGTATGAGTACAACCGACTCAGTAGTAACATAAATACCTAAGGAACTGAGTAGTAGTGAGAGCTAAGAAAAATAGTCCATTTATTTATTTTTCACAATTTATCAATAACATGAATAAACAGGTATATTCCCATAACTTAGTAAATGCTACAAAGAAATTTAAAAGGTAAAATGCAGCAACAACAAAAGTAAATGCGTCCTTATAGCAATGTAAGTCCATTATTCGCACCCAGCACTCAACACTTTGTGCTAAGCACAGACAGCTCACGTGCTACAATATCAATATCTGGATCTGCACGGTCAGCTCACGTGCTACGCAGATAACTCACACGCTATGTTATCAATACCTGGACCCGCACGGTCAGCTCATGTGCTATGCGGACATATCACGCACAATGGTATTAATATCCTCACAACCAAGCCCTCGGCCTCACTCAGTCATGTACTTCCCTAGACTTACAATGCACCATCATCGGCAAATAAAGGGACACGACCCACATCAAGTATCACAACATATCCGCAAAACAATAGAGACTGAGGTAAACATGTACAATAATTTCTATGACTGAATACCAATAAAGTGAGCATGAATAAAGCCTAAACATGATCTCTAACATGAAGTCAAACAAGTCCAACAAAAGTAAACTCATAACCACAGATAATAGCCGTTAAGCCTCACAGCCTCATAGGACAGACCAAGTTGCTATCCCTCGCGGTGCACACCCACACGCCCGTAACCTAGCGTGGGTATCACTTCCACACAATCACATGACATCGAATCTCCGGGTTTATACCCTCAAAGCTAGAGTTAAAACTGTTACTTACCCTAGCAGCGTAAAATCCTACTCTGGAATGCCCTCGTCTCTGGACTCGGTATCCAAATGTTCCACATATAACCAAAATCATAATACTACTATCAACATAGGCTAAAGAATCGAATTCCACAAAAAAACTACAAAATATACCGAAAATCCGAAATTGGCCAAAATCCGGTCCTTGGGCCCACGTTTGGAAAACAATCAACAGTGGCAGAATAAAAACCCTCATCCTCTCCCGAGTATAACAGTATAAAATTTATCAAAATCGGACTCCATTTTCTCCTCCAAATCCTCACTTAAAACTCTCCAAAACTGAAATGCTATCTCCTTGATTTTGACCCTAAACTCCTACAATTTTCATGCCTAATCAATGGAAAAAACATCATAAATGCGTGTAATTAATCCCAAGCAACTTACCCCAGTGATGTCTCTTGATTCTCCCTTGAAAAACACTCACCTAGCTCAAAAACCCGTTCAACAATGGTGGAAAAAGGGTAAAATTTTGCGAAGGGTTACTTATATAGGTTCTGCCCCGGGGTTCCTCACCTGCGACCCTCTTCCACACACTTGCGCGACCGCACCAGTGTAACTCACTTAAACGCCCATCCTCGCACCTGCTACTGTCCCTTCGCACATGCGGGCTCACATGTGCGATCCTCTCTTCCGCACCTCCTCTCAATGTCAGGCCTCCATTTTCTTGATCTGCGACATGTCGTACGCACCTGCGTCTCCCTATCCACAGGTGCAGCCACACCAGTAGCCTACACTAGCAGCTTCCAGCTGCATTTTCCAAATTCTAAACTTCTCGTTAACCATCCGAAGTCATCTCGAGGCCCTCAGAACCTCAACTAAAAGTACCAACACGTCATAAATGATCACCCGAACCTAATCGAACCCTCGGAACACCCAAAATAATATTGGAACACCAAATAAACCCATGATTCAAGCCTAAGGACCTACAAGCTTCCGAAATTCACCAACGATGCCGAAACCAACCAAACCTCGTGTGAATTACCTGAAAATTTGCACACACATCCGAAATGACACTACGAACCTGCTCAAGCTTCTGGAATTCCATTCTGACCCTGATAGCTAATTTTCCAATGCCGACCGGAAATTTCCAGTAACTCAATTACACCAATTCAAGCCTAATTGTACTTCAGACCTTAAAAAAACATCCTGAACACACTCCTAAGCCTAAAATCACCCAACGAAGCTAACCAAATCATGAAAACTCGAAGGCGAATTTGTTTACTCATAACTCAACTTCCGGTTGACTTTTCTAACTTTGCTTTCTAACTAAGAAACTAAACGATCATTTCACTCCAAAACTACTATGAACCAAAACTTACTGACTCGATACAACTCAACACAGTTGTACAACACATAAATAAGCATAGATAGGGGAAATGGGGCTATAAATACATAGAACGAACGACCGGGTCGTTGCATCCTCCCCTTTTTAAACAAGTGTTAGCCCTCGAACGAGTTAGAAAGTGTACGTGGAATCACATTGTCTGAAAAAAATTGTCTGGTCTGGCTTGGAGGTAATAGAAATGGGCTTGACCACCCCGTGATTTGCCTCCCCCTCTCGGGCGACCCTATCTGACTGGGCTCCTCCCCTAGCTGACTAAGATCCATTCCTAACTGGCTGAGATCCATCCTTAGCTGGCTGAAATCCATCCCTAGCTGGCTGTAATCCATCCCTAGCTGGCAGGGCGGGTGGTGGAGGAACTGGTGCTGGTGCCGACGGGTGAGCACCCAGTTGTGGAATCCTACCCCACCTCGGGCAATTTCTCATAATGTGTCCAAAATCCCCGTACTCGAAACAAGCCATCCTCTAACGAAACTGCTGCTCTTGATGCCCAAAAGAACTACCATGCGATAGTTGAGCGGATAAGGCATGATGAAAACCCTGCACTGGTAGTGTATTGAATGATGGCCTATCTACTGACACTGCCCCTGCTGAACCTTACCTCCATGAGGAACACCACTGAAACCACACTGACTACAAGGCCTCTTAGCCTCCCTCCTGGCCTTCTATTGATCTCGAACCATCTCAATCTGTCGAGCAATGTCGACGACCTCATCAAAGGTAGCACCAGTTACTCTCTCCCTAGTCATAAGCAACCGAACCAAAAAATCAAGACCTTCTACAAACCTCCTGATCCGTTTGCGGTCAGTTGGAACCAGCCCGACCGCATGACGAGCCAACCCGGAGAACCGCAACTCGTATTGTGTAACAGACATCTCACCCTGACGAAGCTGCTCAAACTGCCTCTGCAGCTCCTCTCTGTGGGAGTCAGGTACAATCTTCTCCAGAATGAGAGTAGAGAACTGCCGCCAAGAAAGGGGCGCTGTGCCAACCAGCCTACGTCACTCGTAAGTCTCCCACCAATTAAGTGCAACCCAAGAAAACTGGAAAGTAGTGAGTGTGAACCTACTGGTCTCCATAATACCCGCGGTCCGAAGCATCCTCTGACACTTGTCCAGAATCCATGTGCATCCTCACCCTCAGCACCACTAAATGAAGGAGGCTGGTGTCTCCCAAACCTCTCTAATTTGCGCTGCTCATCCTCTAGCATCACAGGAGATACATAGTCCTGAGCAGCTGCAATCGGCTAGGCTGGAGGTGCCCCTAGTGTCTGATGTCCTTGAACAACCAGCTCAGGTGTGCGAGCGACGAGAGTCTGCGTGCCTCCCTCGGCCTCAGAATTAGTTGCGTCCATATTATCTGAAGCCGCCTAAGCAAGGCCCGTACACACTGACAAAATCTGGGCCAGGGCCTCCTAAAGGTCTGGAATAACAATAGGCACAGGTGGTGCCTGAATTAGTCCCACCGGAACATCTACTTCAAGGACCTGATCCTGAGCGGAAATAACTGGGGAATCTATAAGTGCTTCCCCATCTGCTGCATTAGCGATGACTTCACCCTACCACGGACTCTATCGCGGCCTCGGCCTCTCGCGGCCTGAGCTGATGGCTGTCCCTCCTGACCGGTAGAACGAGTCCTTAGCATTTGTGAGAGAATGAAATAACAGTTGTTCAGTTACTAGGATACTCAGAACGCGCGATAAGAATCCAAGAATGTGAAATTTTCCTAAAGGTTCTGCAGCCTCTCGAATATAAGTACAGACGTCTCCGTACTGATACGCAAGACTCTACTAAACCCGCTCATTACTCGTGAAACCTATGTAACCTAGCCTCTGATACCACATAATCACGACCCAAAATCTAACCATGGTCGTGATGGCGCCTATCGTGTTACAAGGCAAGCCTATTTCAAAAATATTACTACTAAATCAATTATATGAAATTAATAAAACATTTCCAACTTTTAGATTTTCATAAACTAAATCAACTGTAAATAATATTAATATAAAGTATGGAAACGAGCCCCAAACATCAGGCTGTCACTAAGTCATGAGCGTCAAAAATTATGAACTAAGATCCATAAATGTCTAACAATAAATACTAGCCAAAGGAATAAATGATAAAAAGGATTAACAAGGTGTTGTGGACGCTGGCAGCTACCTTGCAATCCCCACAGATAGCCGGCCTGAGATCAACGATCGCCACGCTCTAACTCACCTGCATCTGCACATAAAGTTCAGGGTGTAGTATGAGTACAACCGACTTAGTAGTAACAGAAATAACTAAGGAACTGAGTAGTAGTGACGAGCTAAGCAAAACAGTCCAATTATTTATTTTTCACAATATCAATAACATGAATAAACATTTAAATTCCCATAACTTAGTAAATTCCACAAAGAAATTTAATAGGTAAAATGCAGCAACAACAAAAGTAAATGCATCGTTACAGTAATGTCACTCCGTCACTCGCACTCAGCACTCAAAACTCTACGCTAAGCACAGTTCACGTCCTACAATATAAATACTTGTATCCGCACGGTCAGCTCACGTGTTACGCGAACAACTCACGCTCTATGGTATCAATACCTAGACCCACACGGTCAACGCATGTGCTACGCGGACAACTCAAGCGCTATGGTATTAATATCCTCACAACCATGCCCTCAGCTTCACTCAGTCATGTACCTCCCTAGACTCACAATGCACCATCATCGACAAATAAGGGAACACAGCCCACATCAAGTATCACAACATATCCGCAAAATAATAGAGACTGAGGTAAACATGTACTATAATTTCTATGACTGAGTACCAATAATGTGAGCATGAATAAAGCCTAAACATGATCTCTAACATGAAGGCAAACAAGTCCAACAAAAGTAAACACATCACCACAGATAATAGCCATTAAGCCTCACAGCCTCACAGGACAGACCAAGTCTCAATCCCTCACGGTGTACACCCACGCGCCCATTACCTAGTGTGGGTATCACTTTCACACAATCACATAATATCGAATCTCCGGGTTTATACCCTCAAAGCCAAAGTTAAAACTGTTACTTACCTTAGCAACGTAAAATCCTACTCCGAGATGCCCTCGTCTCTGGACTCGGTATCCAAATGCTCCAAATCTAACAAAAATTAGAATACTACTATCAACATAGGCTAAATAATTGAATTCCACAAAAAAAACTACAAAATATGCCAAAAATCCGAAATCGATCAAAATCCGGTCCTTGGGCCCATGTATCGAAAACAGTCAACAGTGGCAGAATCATAACCCTCGTCATATTCCGAGTCTAACCTTATAAAATTTATCAAAATCGGACTCCATTTGGTCACTCAAATCCTCACTTAAAACTCTTTAAAACTCAAGCCCTAACTCTTTAATTTTCACCTTAAACTCCTACAATTTTCATGCCTAATCAATGGAAAAAACATTATAAGTGCGTGTAATTAATCACAAGCAACTTACCTCAGTGATGTCCGTTGATTCTCTCTTGAAAAACACTGCCCTAGCTCAAAAACCCGTTCAACAATGGTGGAAAAGGGTAAAATTTTGCGAACGGTTGCTTATGTAGGTTCTGCCTAGGGGTTCCGCACCTGCGACCCTCTCCTTCGCACCTGCGGTCCCAGGTGTGCACCTGCGGAACTCACTTAAATGCCCAACCTCGCACCTGCGGCTGCTGCTTTGCACATGCGCACTCGCAAATGCGGTCCTCAGTTCCGCACCTGCGCTCAATGTCAGGCCTCCATTTTCCGCATCTTCGACATGCCATCCGAACATGCGATCATCGCACCTGTGGCTCCTCATCCGTAGGTGCGGCCACACTAGTAGTCTTACACCAGCAGCTTCCAGCTGTAGTCTCCAAATCTTAAACTTCTCGTTAACCATCCGAAATCATCCTGAGGCCCTTGGGACCTCAACGAAAAGTACCAACACGTTATAAATGATCACCCGAACCTAGTCGAACTCTCGGAACACCAAATCAACCCATGATTCAAGCCTAAGGATCTTCAAACTTCCGAAATTCACCAACGATGCTGAAACAAATCAAACCTCGTGCGAATCACCTGAAAATTGGCACACACATCCAAAACGACACTAAGAATCTTCTCAAGCTTCTGGAATTCCATTTCTACCCTGATAGCTAATTTTCCACTTCAAGCCTAATTAAACTCCGGACCTTAAAATAACATCCCGAAAACACTCCTAAGCCTAAAATCACCCAACGAAGCTAACCGAATCATGAAAATCTAAATTTGAGTTTACTCATAAGTCAATTTCCGATTAATGTTTCTAACTTAGCTTTCTAACTAAGAAACTAAATGATCATTTCACTCCAAAACTACTACGAACTTAAACTTACAAACTTGATACAACTCAACACAGTTGTACAACACATAAATAAGCATAAATAGTGGAAATGGGGCTATAAATATCCAGAACGAACGACCGGTTCGTTACACTATGGCCCGAGAGATTGAGATGGATGGGGACTTCTCATGAGTTGGTTGTGGGGATAGTCCGGAGGGTTGAGGGTATGCGTCAGCATAGATGAGAGAAGTTTATGATCGATAAGCATTTTATATATTCATGGGAGTTTAGAGGTTCCCCTTCAGAGGGTAGAGGTCAGTTCGTGAGAGGGTAGTCCATCATGCGCCCATATGAAGCACCACCGCTTCCTCGGGGTGCTTTAGTGCGACCTTATTTCAGTGCTATGCCGTAGAGTTCTTACCGCCCACCAGCTATTTTGGTTCTTCCACTAGGTATTCAGGTCACCAAGGCCAGACTTCAAGTCAGCAACCCATCACATCGAGATATTTTTTTGAGTGTGGGGATTTTAGTCACGTGCGGAGATTCTGCCCCAGGATTCGGGGTACACCAATGCAGCAGGGTTAGCAGCCTATGATTACTGCACCAGTTGCTCCACCAGCTGTCTGGGCACCAAGAGGCAGAGGGTAGGTGGGCAGAGGCCTAGAGGTGGAGGTCAGCCAGGTGGCGCTCCAACTCGGTTCTATGCTTTCCCAGCTATACCCGATGCAGAGGACTAAGACGTTGTGATCACATGTATTAGTTATGTCTGCGGCAAGGATGCCTCCATATTATTTGATCCAAGGTCTACATATCCCTATGTGTAACCTCTATTTGCTCATTTCCTGGGTGTTTCTCGTGAGTCATTAGGTACTCTTATTTATGTTTCCACTCATGTGGGGGATTCTGTTGTTGCGGATCGAATCTATCGGTTTTACATTGACGCATTTTGTGGTTATGAAACTAGAGTAGATCTTCTGCTGCTTGAGATGACTAATTTCGAGATCATCCTTGTCATGGACTGGTTATATCCATATCATGCCATCCTAGATTGCCATGTCAATACTATAACCTTTGCGATTCCAACGTTGCATAGATTTGAGTGGAAGGGTTCATCTATCAGCGCATATGATCAGGTTATTTCCTTTCTGAAGGCTCGACACATGGTCAAGAAAAGGTTTGGCTTATTTATCCTGTGATCGGGACACTACTGCATAGACTCCGGCTATTGAGTCAGTGCCTGTTGTCTGGGAGTTCTCTGATGTATTCCTTTCAGATCTTCAAGGCATGCCACTCGATCATGATATAGATTTCTGTATTGACTTGGCTCCAGATGGCCAACCTATATCTATTCCACTGTATCACATTGCACCGAAATAATTGAAGGAGTTGAAAGAACATTTTGAGGAGTTACTATCCAAAGGATATGTCAGACCGAGTGTATTTCCTTGGGGTGCACCTATATTATTTGTGGAGAAGAAGGATGGAACTATGCGGATGTGTATTGGTTATCGCTAATCGAACAAAGTTGCAATTAAGACCAAGTACCCGTTGCCGTGTATTGATGATCTATTTGACCAGTTGTAAGGTGCTAAGGTGTTGCCTAAGATCGACTTAAGGTCGGGATACCATCAGTTGAAGATTCAGGATTCGGATGTTCTGAAGACTACTTTCGGGACTAGATATGGTCATTATGAGTTTCTAGTGATGTCCTTCGGTTTGACTAATGTTGTGGCAGTGTTTATGGATTTGATGAACGGGATGCTCAGACCATATATTGATTCGTTTGTCATTGTTTTCATTGATGACATTTTGATCTACTCGTGTAGTAAGGAAGAGCACGACCAGCATATTAGAGTGGTGCTTCAGACATTGCGGAAACAAAAGCTATATGCTAAGTTCTACAAATGTGAGTTTTGTCTAGATTATATAGCATTTTTGGGGCATATTGTATCGGGCGATGGTATTAAAGTTGATCCCAATAATATTGAAGCAGTTCAGAATTGGCATCGTCGATTGAGATCAGGTTATTATCGTGGGTTTGTGGAGGGATTTTCATCTATTGCATCAGCTTTGACCAAATTAACCCAGAAGAGTGCTCCGTTACGATGGTCTGATGATTGTGAGGTGAGATTTCAGAAGCTCAAGACAACATTGACTACAACCCAGTGTTAGTGTTGCCTTCCGAGCTGGAGATGTATACAGTGTATTCTGACACGTCACGTGTCAGTTTGGGTTGCGTATTGATGCAGGAGGGGTGAGTTATTGCATATGCTTCACGTCAGCTGAAGCCTTATGAGAAGAATTATCCGGTGCATGATTTGGAGTTAGCTGCGATTGTTCA
The DNA here is from genome assembly GCA_005239505.1 of Nicotiana paniculata. Lineage (NCBI taxonomy): Eukaryota > Viridiplantae > Streptophyta > Magnoliopsida > Solanales > Solanaceae > Nicotiana > Nicotiana paniculata. The sequence continues at coordinate 41,261 of MDKI01104072.1, forward strand.
CGCTCTTATGATTTGGAGGAAATATCTTTATGGGGCTGTCTTGTGAGGTTTACACTAATCATCGCAGTTTGCAGCATTTGTTCAAGCAGATGGACCTAAACTTTAGGGAGCACATATGGCTTTAGTTACTAAAAGAATATGATATTACTATCCCGTATCATCCGGGCAAAGCAAATGTAGTTGTAGACGCCTTGAGTAGAAAGGCAGAGAGTATGGGTTTGGATTTTATTTCGGCAGAGGAAAGGATATTAGCTTTGGACATCTAGTCCTTTGCTAACAGACTTGTGAGGCTGGATATTTCTGAACCCATCCGCGTTCTTGAATGTGTTGTTGCCGAGTCTTCACTATTTGAGTGGAACAAGGTTCGCCAATTTGATGATCCAAACTTATTGATTCTTTGAGAAATGGTACTACGGGGTGGTGCCAAGGAAGTTACTATTGGCAAGGATGGTGTTCTGCGACTCCATGATCGTCTATGTGTTCTAATATGGATGGGCTGAGGGAAAAGATCCTATAGTAGGCACACCGTTCTTGATATTCCATTCATCCAGGTGATACGAAGATGTATCCTGACTTGAGGAAGCATTATTAGTGGTGGCAGATGAAAAAAAACATAGTTGAGTATGTATCTAGGTGCTTAAATTTCCACAGGTTAAGTATGAGCACCAGAGACCAGGTAGCCTACTTCAGCAGATGATTATACCGGAGTGGAAATTGAAATTCATCACTATGGACTTTGTAGTTGGGTTGCTGCGGACCTTGTGGAAGTTTGATGTAGTTTTTTCATTGTCGACAGGTTGACCAAGTCGACATGCTTCTGTCACGACCCGAACCGATGGGCGGCGACCGGAACCCGGTGCCTCACTTATCCTTGCGTACCAACTTGCGACTAAGGGACTCTAAACATATAATGTCATACTTTGGCCATGGGCCACATTGCAAGACAATTTGCGAAGCAAGATATAAAACTGAACAGAAACTAACGTTGACCAAACATCAAGATAAAGCTGGGCCGACAAGGCCATCATAAGTACTACAACTGTCAAACCAACAAAATATACATACTAAGACAAGCACAACATACTGCACTAACTGACATGATATGTCTACAAGCCTCTACTGATGGATATACTGTGATCAAAATAGGGCCCCAACCTACTGATAACATATATACATATATATACAAGATGTACATAAAGCTCTAGAACCGGCAACTTCGAAGGGAATGGAGCTTACCGATCAAGCTGAACTCGAGCAAAACCTAATGAGGAGGTCTACCGGTCTATCTGTCTGAACCTGCACGCATGAAATGCAGCGTCCCCAGAAAAAAAGGGACTTCAGTATGAAATAATGTACTGAGTATGTAAGGCAATATACTGAAAGCTGAAACTGGACAGATAATATAATAACTTAGAGCAACTGGGAGTAAAATGTAATCTGAAGATATACTTACGTGCTGATACTGACTCAACTCTCTCAATATAGTAAGTAAAATCGTTGCCTGGCCTTATAAGGATTGGTATATATATAACTGCTCTGCCGTAGTAGGCTCGCTCATAGGCACTCGGCCATACTAGGCTCTGTATCTCGACCAACTAGGCTCGCTCATAGACGCTCGGCCACAGTAGGCTCGGTATATAACTTACCATCTGATTAAAGGTTGCCCAATAGGGGCCTGCCCACCGATCATAGCTCGATGGTGGTGAAAATACTGTAATAATGAGTTTGTATATATATATATATATATATATATATATATATATATATAGAGAGAGAGAGAGAGATAGAGAGAGAGAGAGACCTTCTGCTCTCTTGACTAAAAGAAGACAATACTCAATTTAATATGAAGTCCAGATAAGGGAAAATACTGTAACTTATGAGACTAGGATAATGTATATAAATTCGGGAGTATGAAATTCTCTTTATGCCTCGTTATCAAACACATGTAGTTACCAGATCATGCTAAAATGAAGGAAGGGCTTAACCTTAACATACCTGGAGTAGGGAAAATGTTGTATGATATTCTTGAGAAGGATTACACCGTACTCCCTTAGGATCGAAAAAATCCTGTTGCTATTATAACATGGAGTCTCGTATAAATTTCAAAATCCCCTCACCTTCGTTCTTAGCTTTGCCTTTCCGTATAACTTCTTTACCAAATGGATTTGGTATTACATCAAGATAAGTGTAGGGATGAGTATTTTTCTTGGCTTTGCATTCTGTCACGTCTTCAAAATTTCTCCAAGCTATATCATTCACAAAGAAACCAACCAAAGGTAAATAAGGAAGTATTATACACATTCATGTTATGTCCAAAACAAAGGTGTATCAAAGACTTTCACGTGTAAAGTAGACACTATATGTTTTATGATTCATCATACATATTGGTTCAACTTTGGCTTATCTTTAACGCCCTGTGGCAGCCCTAAAAGAGATCTTTATCTACTTAATTATCATAATTAATACCATAATTATCCCCACAATTAATCAATTATTCACATAATTAAGAATAATCTCAAACTACTTAAAATACTACTCATTTTAGCACACCTTATACCCCTCACTATCATGGTCATGTGTTACCTTGTATGTCACTAGTCCATAAATACCAGGTATTATAGTTTGGACCGTATTTTATCTCAAATTGCCAAACTTCGACGAAACTCATCTTCTTCAATTTGCTTACCCTCTCACCTTCACGAATTTACTTATCACTTGTTTGAAATAAGATAATACTTATAATACCAAAATAATCTCGTTCCGAAACTTATGTCACTTAAGTTACGACAAAATTTTAACGTACGAAAATTGCGGGATGTAACATCTCATTTTTGCGCTTATATAAATATACATATGGCGTACTTCCACGTACGAAAATATGGGGTGTAACAACTTCATTCTGGTTGTGACTACGTATACGTCTGATAGGTTGGCCCAGATTTATATTTAGGAAATAGTTTTGTTGCACGGTGTGCTAATTTCCATCATATCAGATAGAGGGCCTCCGTTTAATTCATATTTCTGGAAAGAAATACAAAATGAATTGGGACCCGTGTAGAGCTCATGATAACCTTTCATCCGCAGACTGACGGGCTGTCGGAGTGATTGACTTTGGAGGTCAGTGGGATCGTTTCTTCCCTTTGGCTGAGTTTGCTTATAACAACAATTACCAATCCAACATCGAGATGGCTCCATTTGAGGCTTTATATGTCAGCGATGTCGATCACACATCAGATTGTTTGATCCTGGTGAGGCTTAAATATATGGTACTTATTTGGTGAGGGATGCCTTAGAAAAGGTAAAGTTGATTCAGGAGCGACTTTGTATAGCACAGTCCAGCCAAAAGATTTACGTGGATCAGAAATCGTGTGATTTATCATTTATGGTGGGTGAGAAAGCTCTCTTGGATGTTTCACTGATGAAAGGAATCATGAGATTCGGGAAGAAGGGCAAGTTGAGCCCAATGTGTATAGGCCCATTTGAGGTGTTAAGGCGAGTTGGGGAGGTCTCTTACGAGCTTGCTTTGCCTCCCAGTATATTGGGAGTTCATCCGGTTTTCCATGTATCTATGCTCCGGAAGTATCATGCCAACCTATCACATGTGTTAGACTTCAGCACAATTCAGCTAGATAAGACCTTGGGTTATGTAGAGGAGCCAATTGCCATTGTTGATAGATAGGTTCACCAGTTGAGGTCCAAGAAGATATCTGTGGTAAAAGTCCAGTGGACGGGCCAACCAGTCAAGGAAGCGTCTTGGGAGTCAAAGGTGGATATGTGGAGCAAATATCCACACTTATTCAACAATCTAGGTATAATTCTAAACCCGTTTGAGGAGGAACTTTGACTTTTAGAACCCTGTACCTCTAAATAAGACTCCCCGTATGTATTTTTACTAATATATGACTTGCGGGGATGGTTGCTTCGGGATTTGGAAGTGTTCGGATTGAAATCGAAACACTTAGTTCTTTCATTCGGCTTTAAAGGCCAAGTTTGACTTTGGTCAACATTTTTAGAACACGACCATGAAATCGGTATTTAACAGTTCCAATAGGTTCGTATGATGATTTTGAACTTGGGCGTATGTTCGAATCGGGTTTTGGACAAACCAGGAGCGTTTCAACGCTTAATAGTGAAAATCGACTATTTAAATGTTTAAGGTTCTTTAAATTTGGTTTGGAGTAGGTTTCTGAGTAATCAAGGTCCGTTTGAAATTAAGACTCTGCAAATAGTTTCGTATGGTATTTAAGACTTGCACGCAAAATTTGGTGTCATTTCGAGTAGTATAAGTATGATTCGGCACATTCATAGGAATTTAGAAACTTGAGGTTCATATGTTGACCATTCAGATTTGGGGTGCAATTCTTAGATTCATTGTTGATTTATGTGTTTCGAGAGTTCGAGCAAGTCTGTATCATGTTTACAGACTTGTTGGCGCATATGGACGGGGTCCGGGGGGCTCGGGTGAGTTTTGAACCATCCGGAGCTAAGTTAGAAAAACCAGAAATTCTAGTTATGATTTCCTTCTTCGCGAACGCATAAGGTCCCTCGCGTTTGCGATGAAGGAAATATGGGGCTGGGGAATTTCCATTCGCGTTAGCGAAGCACTAGATTTTTGGCCTATGCATTCGGGAAGGTCTACTCGCGTTCGCGAAAGAGGATTGGGACCAGGTGGAATTCCCTACGCGTTCGCGAAGGACCTCAAACGATCGCGAAAGGGCAGGCATGTAAGCCATCGCGTTCGCGATATCCCTGTTACGTTCGCGAAGGGTATTTTTAAGGATTGGGAATTTTTCCTTCGCGAATGTGAGGCACTGACCCCGTTCGCGAAGAAGGGGTCTATAGTACCGGGCAGAATATCTTAAAAACAGGATTCCACCATTTTTAAACCCATTTCCTCCATTCTTGGGCGATTTTCGAGCTTTTTGAGAGGGGATTTCAACTAGCAACTTGAAGGTAAGTTAATTATACACACTTTGAGTTAAATAAATAGATTATGGGTAGATTATAACCTATAAATCGTGGAAATCAAGAGTTTAGATAAAAAATCTATATTTTGATAAAAATGAGATTTTAACCACGAAAATGATGATGGAATTAGATGGATGTTTTATATTTGAATCTTGAGATTAAGGGTAACGATTTCCTCCAAAACTTTCAAGAATGAGGGCACGTGGGCCCGGGGTGAATTTTAGGAATTTTACCATTTTGGGTAAGGTAACTAATTTAATAGTCTAATTTCGAATTATTGAGCTTGTATTAATTATTTTGTATAACATTTGGATAGCTTCAGATTTTTCGGCATCGAATTGAGACTTTAACGCGACGTTGTGATCGGGGAAGGGAATTTGAGACAAGGCAAGTCTCTTATCTAACCTTGTAAGAGGGAAATTACCCCATAGGTGATTTAAATTAATAATTGTTGCTAATTGCGGGGGGCTACGTACGTACGAGGTGACGAGAGTCCGTGCGTAGTTACTAATTATGATATGTCCGGGTAGTTTAGGACTCAAATCATGAGTTACTTGTGATAATTGCATCATTTATTCAATTAAATTACTGGAATTATATTGTAAATTGTTAGAGGAAATAGTAAAAAACTGAAATTTAACATACTTGAATTTTTGTTCAAAGTATTTGACTGTTAATGGAAATTGTACATCCTTATGTGTGAACCTTATAATATCTTCTCGTTTCGGAGGATCATAAGAAAATGTCCTCCTTTCTTGTGGTGCGGGTCGAATGCCTAGGCAGTATAGATGCATCTATGGATCGTGTCGCACGTCCCTCGATAGTGTACACGACACTATGGACCGGGTTGAACGACCTTGGCAGAAATCGTGCCTAATAATAATAATAATAATTACACGATACCTTGATATTTTGTTTCAATTGTGAAGCTAATTGATAAATTTGAAATTATTGAAACTAAACAAAGTTAAGGAAATTATTGTTGTTCACATAAATCATGTTTATTTATATATTTCTATTTTAATAATATTGACCCATATTGGGTGTCAAAGTCGACCTCTCGTCACCACTTTTTCGAGAATAGACTTGATACTTACTGGGTACACATTGTTATCTACTCATGCTATGCTTGCTGCACTTTTTTGTGCAAGATTTGAGATACGAACATTAGGTGGTCCTACCGGTGCACACCCACGTTATGTTGAGGCCTAGTGGTGAGCTACTTCTCCTGAGCCATTCCACAGCACCTAGTGTCTCCCTTTTCTATTTGTTTTCTTTCTATTTTGTTTTTAAACAGTATTTTGGATTTCTTTTGTTTAGTCTACCAGATATTCATACACTTGTGACACCAGGTCTTGGCAAACACACTAGTAGAATTGTGAATTAATGTATTTTCTTGGTTTTTTTATTTAATCAGGACCTTCATATTTTCTTAACTATTGTAAGTAAGAAGATTTTAATTAGTCAAAAATTATTAAAGGAATAATAATATGTTTTATTCACTAGTTGGCTGGCCTAACTGTAATGTGGCGCGCCATTACGACCTGTAGGTAAAATTGCGTCGTGACAGTTATAGAGAGGTATGATTGTACCCTCCGTTTAATATTATATAGATATTTCCAGTTAATATAGTAGAAAATCTATGGGTAAATCAATATATAGATATGTATAGATATAGGTATAGATATGTATAGATATGGATATAGATATATAGATTAATGTAATGACTCGGCCGGTCGTTTTGAGTATTATAACCCCGTTCCTCCATTTACTGCTCAATGTATGCTTGACAATTGTTATATGACTTTATGGGCTAATTGGTTATGGTACGGTGAGGCTTTGAAATGAATTGATACAATTAGTCTCATAACTGAAAACTTAAGTTGAAAAGGTTGACCAAATGTTGAGTTATGTGTAAACGACCCATGAATAGAATTTTGATGGTTCCATCAGCTGCGTTGGGTTATTTTGGACTTGGGAGCATGTATGGATTATGATTTGGAGGTCTATAGTAGAATTAGGCTTGAAATGACGAATGTTGCATTTTTGGGAAGTATAACCGGGGAGTTGACTTTTTACTATCGAGGCCGGAATCCGATTTTGAAAATTTGAATAGGTCTGTTATGTCATTTATGACTTGTGTGGAAATTTTAGGTCATTCAGACTTGATTTGATAGGTTTCAGTGTTGAATGTTGAAGTTGAAAGTTATTAATTTCATTAGGCTTGAATTGTGATATGATTTGTGGTTTTAGAATTGTTTGATGTGATTTGAGGTTTCGACTAAGTTCCTATCATGTTTTAGGACTTGTTCATATATTTGGTTTAGGTCCTAGGGGACTCGGGTGAGTTTCAGACGGCTAACATATCAATTTTGGACTTGCCATTCCAGCTGAAGAATGTTAGTTTTTTGTCAATTGTTTCCTTCTACGCGATAACATTAGAATGTCCGCGATCACGCAGACTAAATCGGAGCGGTGAGATTTTGTGCTATGCAATCGTGTAAAGGCATTCGTGGTCGCGTAGGTTTGGCCAGGCTGTTCTATGCGAACTGTGACGACCCGGCCAGTCGTCTTAAGAATTAACGCCCCGATCCCCTGTTAATTATTTTCCCCGAGTCTACTTCTGCTTAATTGAATAGCCGGGACGTTCGGTTTTAAGTTTCTGAGAGTTTTGGGATATTTATTCCTTAAATAAGAGCTTAAGTGTTGGAAAGTTGCCCGTAGTCGGAGCAGTGTGAAGACGACCTCGGAATGGAAATCCGATGGTTCGTTAGCTCCATTAGGTGATTTCGGGGTTGGGAGCGTGTTCGGAATGTATTTTGGAAGTCTGTAGCTCATTTAGGCTTGAAATGCCGAAGTTTGAATTTTTGGAGTTTCCGGTTCGATAGTGAATTTTTGATCTGGTAGTCGGAATGGAATTCCGGAAGTTGCAGTAGTTCCGTCATGTCATTTGGGATATATATACAAAATTTGAGGTCATTCGGATAAGTTTAGACGTGTTTCGGCGTAGGATGTGATTCGGATTTTTCTTAAGTTTCTAGGCTTGAATCTATGCATAATCGATGTTTTTGATGTTAAGAGATGTGTTTTTAAGGCTCGATCTAGTTCATATGGGGTGTTAGGATTGGTTGGTGGTTTTGGTTGAGGTCCCGGGGGCCTCGGGGTTGTTTCAGATGCTTAACGGGTGAGAATTTGGACTTAGTTGCTACTGAACCAGAGACCTTCTGGTGTCTTCGCACCTGCGATGGTTTTTCCGCAGGTGAGGCCTCGCAAGCGCAGTGGCCTTGGTCGCAGGTGTGATAGGGGAGCCTTGGCCCAGTGGTCGCAGGTGCGACTTGGGTTCCGGAGGTGCGGCCCCTGTGCATTTAAGTGATTTCCGCACCTGTGATGCTTTTTCCGCAGGTGCGGTGATCGAGTCCGCAGGTGCAGATTGCCTAGGTATTTTATTTCAAGAATCTGAGGGTTTATTTCATAAGTCAAAAAAATCGTGTTAGGGCTCGGAAATTGGCAATTTTCAGTGGGTTTTGAAGAGAAGGATCATAGGTAACGTTTTCTAATCCTAGTTCATTGTTAGACCATTAATCCCCGTTGTTTTCCTTAGTTTAATTATCAAAAATGGAGGAAATTGGAAGAATCTTCCTAGACCAAACTTTGTGGGTTTGATTGGGTATTTAACCCCCGATTTCAGAAATTTTAATAGGGTTAGACTCGTGAGTGAATAAGGGTTCGGAAAATATATCGTTTACCCGATTTCGAGTCGTGGGCCCGAGGGGCATTTAGGTCATTTTACATAATTCCACGCTTTAGCTTTGAATTAAATTTTAGAATTAGTTGCTTGATATATTATTTACGATATGTAATTGAATTGTATAGATTTGGGCCATTTAGTGTCGGATACTCGTGGCAAACGTGTGATTTCAAGTTGACTTTGAGTCAATTCGAGGTAAGTGGCTTGTCTAACTTTATGTGGGGGACCTTTCCCCTTAGGATGTGATATTTGGTAATTGAATGCCTCGTACGTGAGGTGACGAGCGCGTACTTGTGCTAATTGTTAAAAATCTAGTTTTACTTTAAATATTTAGACTAAGTTTCTCTCTTACCTATTTTATTCTATTGCAATTATAGCCTACGTTAGCTTAGAAGATCATGCGTAGTTGCCCAAATTGCCTATCTGCTTAAATTGCTTTAATCGTACTACGTGAAGCATGTTAGGCTAGATTTATTTGTTGCCTTGTATTGTTGCACTCTAAATCTGAATGTTTTATTATTATGACTGCGTGTTTACTTTGGGACTGCGGGTTATATTCCCGATAGATCCCCCTGCACATTTACTTTGGGACTATGGGTTAGATTCTCGATAGATCCCCTTGCACATTTACTTTGGGACTGCGGGTTAGATTCCCGATAGATCCCTCTGCACATTTACTTTGGGACTGCGGGTTAGATTTCCGATAGATCCCCCTGCACATTTTCTTTGGGACTGCGGGTTCGATTCTTGATAGATCCCCCTGCACATTGATAGCTGGACTACGGGGAGGTATCCCGGGAGATCCTTTAAATATACATGATGGACTACGAGACGGTATCCCGAAAGATCCTTGAATATACATTATGGACTACGGGACGGTATCCCGAAAGATCCTTTGAATATACATGCTGGACTACGGGACGGTATCCCGGAACATCCTTTGAATATACATGCTGGACTACGGGACGGTATCCCGGGAGATCCTTTGAATATACATGATGGACTACGGGACGGTATCCCGGAAGATCCTTGAATATACATGAGACTACGGGACGGTATCGCGGTAGATCCTTTGAATATACATGATGGACTACGGGACGGTATCCCGGAAGATCCTTGAATATACATGAGACTACGGGACGGTATCGCGGTAGATCCTTTGAATATACATGATGGACTACGGGACGGTATCCCGGAAGATCCTTGAATATACATGATGGACTACAAGACGGTATCCCAGAAGATCCTTTGAATATACATGATGGACTACGGGACAGTATCCCGGAAGATCCTTGAAAATATATGATGGACTACGGGACGGTATCCCGGCAGATCCACTGGACAGTTGAGAAAAGGACTACAGGACGGTATCCTGGCAGCTCCTCATTGTTACTACTGTCCTTATGCTGTACATATTCTGTGTTTACTCTATTCTAGTGCTTACTTATTTCCTTGTTTGATCTGTCTTATTTCACCGTTGTACTCATTGTAATCCCTATTATATTGTTTGATCTCAGTAGGGCTCTGACCTTCCTCGTCACTACCCGACCGAGGTTAGGCTTGGCACTTACTGAGTACCGCTGTGGTGTACTCATGCCCTTTCCTGCGCATGTTTTTCATGTGCAGATCCAGGTACTTCCTCTCAGGCGCACTATCCCCCCCGGTTGAGAGATACAACAGAGAATCGAGGTATAGCTGCCGCGTCCGCAGACCAGGAGTCTCTATCTTATTCCAGTTTTTGTGAAAAGTTTATCCCTCCTTTCATTTGTATAGATATTCTGGAGTTAGAGCAGTGTATTATATTCTGTTAGCCTGTGGTTCCCGTGAGTTTCCGGGTTTTGGGGTTATGTTGTAAACTTCCATTTTACTTTGGGTTGTATATGCCAAGTGGCATTTATATACAGTCTTCCTTTTTGATTGTTCAGTTTTCTTTAGTTAATTATTTCCGCAAGTTATGTTAATATTCCGCATTGTTAGGCTTACCTAGTTATAGAAACTAGGTGCCGTCATGACATGTTCACGGAGGGCGAACTGGAGTCGTGACAAGTTGGTATCAGAGCTCTAGGTTCATAGGAGTCAAAGAACACATGCCGGTTTATTAGAGTCTCGTTGATCGGTACGGAGACGTATGTACTTATCTACGAGAGGCTATGTAATTGTTTAGGAAAAATCTTCACTTCATTGAATTCCTTGTCGTGCAATATCTTTTGACATCAACTCTAAACCTTTGTTTTTCTACTCTCTCACAAATGGTGAGGACACGTGTCACTAGGGATGATTAGGCACCCATGCCCCCTACAGCAGCCGCCAGAGGTCGGGGCCGAGGTAGAGACCGAGGACGCGCACGTGGTGCGGCGAGAGCACCTGCGCGAGCTGCCGTCGATGTACCACCAGCAGATCCAGCCAAAGTCCGGGCATCTGACACGCCTAGAGCTACTACTACTCCAGCCCTTCAGGAGACTTTGACACAATTCCTGAGCATGTTTGGTACATTAATTCAGGCGGGATTAATTCGGGTCGTACCGACTACTTCACTGATCGGGGGAGGGACCTAGGCTCTTGCCGCCCCCACTCCAGAGCAGTGAGTTCCCATTGGTCAGGTTCCAGGTGTCATGGCGACACAACATGTGGTCTCAGTTCAGTGGGTGGTGAGGACCTCTCGCCGAGTAGGGGACATGTGGGTCCAGGAGAAAGAGGACAGACGAGGTCAGGAGGGAGAGTACAGAGGGGTGAGTAGACCTCGTAGATTGGGGAGACCCGCTGGCCCTTATTTTGGGGGAAGAGTATGGCATGGTATAGGTTTTTTGGGCCAGCCAGCTCAGCTTGCATCTCAGGTTTTACACCGGGTTTCAGATGTTCAGGGGTCTCGGAGTACCCGTACTACACAGTTTCCACCCCCACGTCAGCCACGAGGTTGCTTTGAATGTGGTGACACCCGCCATATGGTTAGGGACTGCCCCAGACTTGGTAGGGGAGCATCTTCACAGACTTTTCAGCCACAGCGTGCCCCGCAGAGTTCTCAGGCTATGGTTACAGCCCCAGTTGTTACCCCACCTACCCTTGCCGAGGATGTTGCCTCCGTTTCTGTCATCATAGGTATTGTCATGTTTTGTTTTAAGGGTGTACCGATTCTATTCGATCTAGGCTCCGCTTATTCTTATGTGCCATTTTATTTTTGCTCCGCATTTGAGTGTACCTCGGGATTTCCTTGAGTTTCCCTGTTTATATTTCTACTTTGTGTGGGAGACTCTCTTGTTGTGGACCGCGTTTATCGGTCGTGTTTGGTTACTATTCGTGGTTTTGAGACCAGTGCGGATTTTTATTGTTACTCGATATGATGGATTTCGATATTATCTTGGCCATGGACGGGTTGTCGCTCCATTTTGCTATTATTGATTGTCACGCTAGGACCGTGACGCTAGCTATGCCTGGTATTCCGCGTGTTGAGTGGAGTGGTACTTTATATCACACTCCCAGCAGAGTTATCTCTTTTCTTAGAGCTCAGCGTAAGGTTGAGAAGGGGTGTGCCGCGTATTTGGCTTATGTGAGAGATGTCACTGTTGATACCCCTTCTACTGATTCAGTTCCAGTGGTACGGGATTATCCCGATGTGTTTCCAGCTGATCTTCCGGGCATGGCGCCCAATAGAGATATTGATTTTGGCATTGATTTGTTGTCGGGCACTCAGACCATTTCCATTCCTCCTTACCGTATGGCTCCTCCTGTTGAAGGAGTGGAAGGATCAGTTACAAGAATTGCTTGATAGGGGTTTTATTAGACCCAGTGTTTCACCTTGGGGTGCTCCTGTCTTAATTGTGAAAAAGAAAGATGGTTCTATGCGCATGTGTATTGATTATCGCCAACTGAACAGGGTTACAGTAAAGAATCGTTATCCCTTGCCTAGTATTGATGATTTATTTGATCAGCTTCAGGGCGCACATGTATTTTCTAAGATTGATTTGCGCTCAGGTTACCATCAGTTTAAGATTCGGGAGCCGGATATTCCGAAGACTGCTTTCAGGACTCGGTATGGCCATTATGAGTTTCTAGTTATGTCATTCGGGCTGACTAATGCCCCCGCAGCATTTATGCATTTGATGCACAGTGTGTTCAGGCCATATCTCCACTCGTTAGTCATTGTTTTCATAGATGCTATTCTTGTTTACTCCCGGAGTCGGGAAGATCATGAGCAGCACCTGAGGTTAGTGCTTCCGACCTTGAGAGAGAAGAAGTTGTATGCCAAGTTCTCGAAATGTGAGTTCTGGTTGAGTTCTGTGGCATTCTTAGGCCACGTGGTATCGAGTGAGGGCATTCGGGTGGATCCGAAGAAGGTAGAGGCCGTATAGAGTTGGCCTAGACCGTCCTCAGTTATAGAGATTCGCAGTTTCCTTTTCTTGGCGGGTTACTACCGTCGTTTTGTGGATGGGTTTTCATCGATTGCAGCCCCTATGACTAGATTGACCCAGAAGGGTTCAGTGGACAGAGGAGTATGAGGCGAGCTTTCAGAAGCTCAAGACAGCTTTGACTACGACCCCAGTCTTGATATTGCCTACTGGTTCGGGGTCTTATACAGTTTATTGTGATGCCTCGCGAGTTGGCCTTGGAGCTGTGTTGATGCAGGACGGTAGGGTGATATCATAGTCCTTAAGAAGCTTCAACCATCTTGGCCTTCAAGATTAGCCTTCCCCGGATGGTACATAATAGTGATATCATAGTCCTTAAGAATCTTCAACCATCTTCGCTGATGCAAATTAAGATCCTTCTGTTTAAACAAATGTTGCAGACTCCGGTGATCAATATAGATCTCACAATGAACCCTATACAAATAATGACGCCAAACCTTCAAGGCGTGAAGAATGGCTGCTAACTCAAGATCATGGACAGGATGATTCTTCTCATGGTCCTTCAACTGGCGTGAGAAATAGGCAATCACCCTACCCTCCTACATCAAAATACAACCAATGCCTATCCTCGAGGCATAACATTAAACGGTATAAGAACCTGAAGCTGATGGCAGAACTAACAATGGAGTTGTGGTCCAAGCAGTCTTGAGATTCTGAAAGCTCTCCTCACACTCATCCGACCACCTAAATGGAGAACCCTTTGGGGTCAATTTGGCTAAGGGCGATGCAATATATGAAAATACCTCTAAGAAGCGACGATAGTAACCCACCAAACAAATAAAGCTCCTAATCTCTGTGGCTAAGGACGGTCTAGGACAACTCTACACTGCCTCTATCATATTCAGATCCACTTGAATACCCTCAATGGACACCACGTTCCCCAAGAATGCTACTGAATCGATCCAAAACTCATACTTGGAGAACTTTGCATAAAGCTTTTCCTCCCTCAGTGTTTGTAAGACAATCCTCAATTACTAAGCATGCTCCTCCTGGCTACGGGAGTACACCAAGATGTCATTAATGAATACAATATAGAAGGAGTCCAAATAGGGATGTAATACATTGTTCATCAGATGCATGAATGCTGCTGGGGCATTGGTCATTCCAAAAGCCATTACCAAGAACTCATAATGGCCATAACGGTTCCTGAATGTTCTCTTAAGAATATCTGAATCCTGAATCTTCAGCTGGTGACACCCGAATCTCAAATCAATCTTGGACAACACCCTCGCTCCCTGAAGCTGGTCAAATAAATCGTCAATACGAGGCATAAGATACTTGTTCTTGACTGTGACCTTGTCCAACTACTCGTAATCAATGCACATCCTCATGGAACCATCCTTCTTTTTCACAAATAGAACCGGTGCACCCCAAGGTGAGACACTAGGCCGAATAAACCCCTAATCAAGGAGTTCCTGAAGTTGTTCTTTCAATTCCTTCAACTCTGTCGGTGCTATACAATACGGTGGGATAGAAATGGGCTGAGTGTCCAACACCAAATCAATACCAAAGTCAATATTCTTGTTAGGCGGCCTTCTCGATAGGTCTGCAGGAAACATGTCGGGATAATCATGTATAACCGGAACATAATCAATGGTAAGAATTTCTGCACTAACATCTCTCACAAAAGCCAAATAAGATAGGCAACCATTTTCAACCATACGCTGAGCCGTTAAGTATGAAATCACCCTAGTTGGTACATAATATATAGAATCGCTCCACTCAACCCTCGGAGAACCCAGCCTCGCCAACGTCGCAGTCATAGCATGACAATCTAGAGCAGTATGTCATGAAGATAACCAATCTATACCCAATATCACATCAAAGTCGACCATACCGAGCAACAAAAGGTCCACTCGGGTCCCTAGACTGCCAATAGTCACCGCACATGGACGATATATGCGGTCCACAGCAATAGTATCTCCCATATGAGTGTATACATGAACAGATGAAACTAAAGAATCACAAGGCATATCCAGAAAATGAGTAAAATAGGAGGAAACATATGAATACGTGGAACCAGGGTCAAATAATACCGAGGCATCTCGGTGGTAGACTGAGACAATACCTGTAATCATAGCATATGAAGATATAACATCTAGTATGTTTGGGAGTGCATAGAAATAAGCCTGACCACCACCTGATCGACCTTCCCCTCTAGGGCGACCCCTAGCTGACTAACCTCCACCCCTAGCTGACTGGGCAGGCGGTGAAGTAACTGGTGCTGAAGTTGATGGCTGACTCATCTGCTGAGGTGGACCCCCATGACGACGAGGACACTGCCTCCACATATGCCCAAACTCCCCACACTCAAAATAACGTTGTGGTGCCGGTGACGGGGACTGAAGGGAACCCCTAGGCTAGATAGCCGGTAGAAGAACGTGGCATGGAAGAGCCCTGAACTGATGGAGCACGGGACGAACATTGGGCTAGGAGGGCACTAAGTGATGAGTGGCCCTGATATAGACTTTGAGAACCATGGGACGAACACATCACGACCTCTGTCGTGCTGGAACTGTCCCCAGAAGGATTACCACTGAATCCACCCTATCCTTGAGGCCTCTTGGCCTCCCTCTCAACCCTCTCCTGACCGTGAACCATCTCAATCTGTCGAGCAATGTCGAAAACCTCATCAAAAGTAGCACCAGACCCTCTCTCTTAGGTCACCAGCAATCGAAGCTGAAAATCAAGGCCATCTACAAACCTCATGATCCTCTCTTGGTCCATAGGAACAACCAGATCGCATGACAGGCCAACTCAGAGAATCGCATCTCATACAGTGTAACAGACATATCACCCTATCAGAACTGCTCAAACTGTCTGCGTAGCTCCTCTCTGCAGGACTGAGCTACAAACTTATCCAGAAAGAGAATGAAGAACTGCCGCCAAGTAAGGGGTGCTGCGCCAACTGGCCTACGCCTTTCGTAAGCCTCCCACAAACTAAATACATCCCTAGAGAACTGGAAAGTAGTGAATGAGACCCCACTGGTCTTCAGAATACCTACTGTCCGGAGCATCCTCTAAATTTATCCAAGCAACCCTGTGCATCCCCACCCTCTACACTACTGAAAGATGGAGGCTGGAGTCTCCCAAGCCTCTTTAATATGCGTTGCTCATCCTCAGGCATAACAGGAACTACATAGTCCTAAGCAGCTGCAACCGGTTGGGATGGTGGTGCCCCCGGTGTCTGAAGTCCCTGAACAACCTACTCCAGTGTGCGAGCGGCGGGAGTCTGAGTGGCTTCCCTAAGCAAGGCCGTAGAAACAAAGACCACCTGAGCAAGGCCAGTACGTACTGATAAAATCTAGGGTAGGGCCTCCTAAAGGCCATGAAACACAATAGGCATAGGTGGTGCTTGAGCTGGTCTTGCTGGAGCATCAGCGACTGGGACCAAGTTTGGAGCAACTGGAGGGTCTATAGGTACTGCCTCGACGACTGTGCAGGCTGCAACTCCACCACTACCACAGCCTCGATCACGGCCTCAGCCTCTCGCGGGCCTTGCTGGTGGTACTTGCTAAGGGTTCTGTAGCCTCTCAAAGATTAGTACAGACGTCTCCGTACCGATTCGCAAGACTCTACTAAACCTGCTCATGACTAGTGAGATCTATCTAATCTAGGACCTTATCCCAACTTGTCACGACCCAAACTAACCCATTCATGATGGCGCCTATCGCGGTACTAGGCAAGCCGTCTTATTACCAAAACAAACAATGTTTTCATTTCAAAGATAATTTCAAAGTTATTTCATAATAAACCTTCACAATGAAACTCAAATCAAACAAAATTGCGGAATGAAAAGCCCGACGTCGGGGTGTCACTAGTCATGAATATCTTCTACAACTTTCTCTAATAATATCGAGACTATCATAGTGTAACAACCCGACCGGTCGTTTTGAGCTCTAGCGCGTCGTTTAGCAGTTTGAAGTCGTGAGCAGCTCCTTTTCAAGTGTTATGACCCGTGGGCGTGGTCGGAATTTAATTTCAGGAAGTTTAGAATTGATTTGGAAAGAAGATTCTCATTTTAGAAGCCTTAAGTTGGATAAATCAACTAAAATTGGAATTTTGAGTAAACCACCTCCGAATCAGGATTTGAAGGTTCCAGCAGGTTCGTATGGTGATTTCGGACTTAGGTATATGTCCGGCTCGGGGTTTGGATAACCCGGGAGCGCTTCGGCATATATTGTGGAAGTTAGCATTTTAGAAGGATTTCATGAATTTGGGCTTGAAGTGCATATCAGTGAGGTTGATGTTCGTTTGGGATTCCGAGTCTGGGAATAGCTTTGTATGGTGATTCTAGAATTGGGAGCGCGATCGGAAGTGAATTCGGATGTCCGTAGGTCATTTTGGGGTCATTTGGCTAAAAAAGGAAATTTGGAGGTTTTTGAGAGATCCGAATAGAAGTGGAAGTTTCGATATCGAGGTCGGAATGCGATTCCGGAAGTTGGAGTAGGTCCGTAATGTTTAATATGACTTGGGTGCAAAATTTGAGGTCAATCGGTTTCAGCGTCGGATGTAGAAGTTTAATATTCTTAGTTCTTCAATAATTGGATTTGAGTGCGAATTGAGATTTTGGCGTTGTTTGGTGTGATTTTAGGGCTCGAGCAAGTCCGTGTCATGTTTTGGGGTTGGTTGGTGTGAATAAACGGGGTCTCGGGGGGCCCCGTGTTGATTCCGGGTGATTGATGGATCAATATTTTAAGTTGGAGAGGGCTGAAGGTTGCTGTCATCTGGTGTGATCGCACCTGTGAGGCTTTGACCGCAGGTGCGGCTAACGGTGCCGCAGGTGCGTGATTGGGGCTGGAGCTGAGGAGGCCGCATGTGCAGAAGAATGGTCGCACCTGCGGAATTGCAGGTGCGAAGAGGGATCGCAGGAGCGGGAATTTGCTGGGTCAAGTCAGAGCCGCACTTGCGACGGAATTTCCACAGGTGCAGAGCCGCATGAGCGGCCATTGGATTGCAGGTGCGAGAGAGGCGTCGGCTGGATGTTTTAAAGTCGGGTTTATGCGATTTCTCTCACATGTTTCAATTGGTAGGGACGATTTTGGAGAATTCCAAAGGAAATTTTTCACCAAGAATCAAGAGGTAAGTGAATACTTCTCATTTCCATGTTAAATACAAGATCATTACATAAATTTGATATGGGAAATTGTGGGAAAAATTAGGGGTTTTGAAGAAAAACCTAAAAAAATGTAAATTTGGAATTTAGCCACGAATTTTGCATGATTGAAGTAGTAGGGCTATGGGTAGAATGTATCTTCGAGAATTTCGGATTTTCGGGCATGTGGGCCCGAGGGTATTTTGGTCTTTTCTCCGAGCGGGGTTGGAAAAGTATATAATCTGAATTTGTTGTGAGTATTAGGATGAATTTTCATTGCTTTGCCATTATGTGGTAGTTACGGAGCGTTGTGAATCCGTTGGAGTCATCCGAGGGGCTTGGAAGCTGGTGTGGGAATTTCAGAGCAAGGTAAGTCTCCTGTCTAACTTTGTGAAGGGGAATCGTTCCCCTAGGTGAATTACATGCTATTATCTTCGGGGGCTATGTACGCACGAGGTGACAGAAGTCCGTGCGTAGCTACTATCTAGGACCCACTAGCATGCCTTAGGTGTTATACCTGTAATCCTGCCTGTAATATTAAACTACTAATATAATCGAAGACGTAATTGAATATCTAAAAGAAAACTAGAGTTCATCTTATCAATGTTCTAAAAAGAAAATTTATCTCTCTATGGATATTTGTGTTCATGGACTAGGTTGTATCGTGGAATATCATTAAACTTGACAAATGAGTTTCAAAAACAAATGATTTCAAAACTTATATTACATGTTTTTTTTAATAAGGATTTTACCACTTTCCTGAGAAAACTGTTTTCTTGATAAAATACGGATTTAATATGTGGATATGTGTAACTTTGGGTGCCTGAGTCGCTTGAGTGATTCGCGAGAAGGAAGACGTTGTATTTGTGTGTGTATTAATATGAGCAGCTGAGCCGCAAGTATCACTCGCTCGCAGTCTAGCCGTATTATTTTAACCGCGTCGTATGATCGATTCGCGAGCGGGGAAGATAGATGCATCTATGGTTCGAGTCGATCGACCCTTCGACAGTGCACATTTTATTATTGTTGGTCTACGCCGTTTGACCCTCGGCATTGCCTACGCATGATATTTGTTGTGCAGTTGCTATGATTTTGCCTGATTACTGGCCTGAAATATTATGTTGTCAATTCAAATGACTGAGATTTAAAGTTAGTAAAAAGATTTTTGGAAGAAGTTGTTCCTTTCTATCGATTGACTGTTATTTGATTAAATCACCATGTTGATTAATTGTTAATATGATAATGATAAACGTTAACGGAGTTGAAAGATATTTAAATCCTGTTTTTATAAATATCCTATGATGCATCATGCTTAGTGTCATACCTAAATATTCTAATTTGACCTGTAGTAAGTGTCTAATTTGACCTCTCGTCATTACCTCTCTGAGGTTAGGCGGGCGACTTACAGAGTACACGTTGTTTTTGTACTCATGATACACTTGCTGTGCATTTTTATTCCACAAGTACTTTATTAGAAATGTGGAGGATTCAGAGACTTAGGCGAGCTGCATCATCTGGAGGCGATCCGCAGCTAACAGAGTCTCCTTCGTACTGTATCTATTTCATTTAAATTTCCTTGTCCAATTGTATTTCGGACAGGCTTGTAATGGTTGTTGAATTCTTAGAAATTGCTCATGCAGTTGTGACACTGGGTTCTAGGATATGTGTTGGGATATAATTGCTTTAATGTAAGCTTTAAACCATTGTTTTTAATTAACCGACTTTTATTTGGTTAATATGTAATTTAGGAAAAAGAAATCTTTTCATAAATATTTTAAAATCGAAAAGTTGCTTCAATTAATGAATGAGTTGGCTTGCCTGACATGGATGTCCGGTGCCATCACAACCTTAGGGATTTTGGGTCGTGACAACATGGTATCAGAGCACTAGGTTCCCCTAGGTCTCATGAGTCATGAGCAAGTCTAGTAGAGTCTTGCAGATCGATACAAAGACTTCTGTACTTATCTTCGAGAGGCTACAGGGCTATTAGGAGTACTTCCTTTCTTGATTCTTCATCATGCGAGCAGCTACCTTTGAGGCTAATGCCTATTTTCATTCATACTCATTCTTACACGTCGCGAAGCGCTTGCTATGAATTAGGAATTTGAGGGATATAAATGGTGCTACGAATGTAATCCGAGATGCTTGCATGTGTAATTTGTAGTGGCTGTTGTTATGGCCCTACAAAAGGGTAATATGTTATTTCAGCTCAGTAGCTGTCTTTCTGGGAGCCTTAAGGTTGTGCTCGGATAGTGATGATGTTTGCAATTTATTGTCGCGCGGTATCGACATGATGATAGAACGTTTGCCCGTATGTTGGGGGAGATGAATGGTTTGAAGGGAGGTCTTCTCAGAGTGTGATTTCGAGTTTTCAGTGCTTTTGTGCCGGCAGAGGAAGGGCATTTGGGATGTGAATGGTCCGGTTGGGGTTGATAAGGTAGTAAGACTTGGTGTCTTCAAGTGAGATGGGATATGCACCTGTGATGTGTCATTATCGTCATTTATCAAATGGAGTGTGTTAATTTGTCAGGTGCTATGGGTTCTTCGGTTGCGTGGGGTCAGAGTATTGAGAGGAAGCATTGAAGAATGCGGTTGGCAGAGATCGTGAGGTGCGGTGGTTCAGTGCCGGATAGAGGTTGATAATAGAGGCAACTAGAGAAGAGATGATCTTCGGAGAGCTTGAAGTCGTAATGATCTGCTGGTTTGGGAGCTACAATGAATGATCCTGGAGTGAGGCTAGGTGGTGGTTCCATTTCAAGGAGGCAAGGTGTAAGAAGCGGAAGTCGAGCTGTCGCAAAGTGGGGGAACGGCAGCATAGCTTGGAATTTCAGACATTGTTGCACATTTAATGGATGTCCATGAGGAACAGACGGAATAGCACGTTTGTAAATGAAGCAGGGCGTAGGATGGGGTATTAAAGTCACAGGAAGCGTGCATTTCAGCGTCGTTAAGAGGTGTCTGCGTGTGATTTCCACAGGTGGGTTGTCTTCTGGGGATAAGTTAGCAATGGCGGGGTTGGGAGGTTTTTGTGAGGGGTTCTAGTGGCTAGTCGGTAGGAGGTAAAATGTATGAATGATGCTAGATAATAGAGTATTTAGGGAGTGCTAGAAAGATAATTTGAAAGATTTTGATGGATTGGATGAGAAAGGTCGTGTTATCAAAGGAGGAAGGATCTCGACAGTGTCTAGAGTGGCGCAATGATTAGCTTCGGGCTAAGTGGGGGAGTCTCATCATCTGCAGTTGGGTTGTAGGGTTCTATTCTCATAAGGTTGCGGATTGTCGGCGTATTGGCAAGTTATTTCAGCTAAGGGAAAGGAGTAAAGGCGTATTGGCAAGTTATTTAGGCCTTGGAAGATTTAGAATTTACGCTTAAGGCATGGGCGAGCTGTAAGGATAGTGACTCAGTCACGTGTTTCATTGAAAAATGTGTCCTTGTGCTAGGAGAGCCTTGGAGTTGATTGTATTCGGGGCCAGTCAGAGTGGGTGACTCCAAAAGCGGTCCTGGTGAGTTCAAAAGTTAAGAATGCGGCGTTTAAGGGTTCCAGGCTGCAATATGATCTAGAATCAAACTTTTGTAAAGTAGTTTCTGAGAAAGGAGGATGGATGGAATGTTCTATGATATGTTTCAGCATGCATTATAGTATTGGAGGAGTGAGAAAAATAGACTCCGGATTGTAGAAAGATTATCAGAAGGGAATGAGATGGGTTGCGGGATTTGGGCAACATAGTCTCGTGAATCAAGGTCACTCGGGATGAGTGAGGGTTGTGTTTCCTGTGGGTTTAAGGAAGTTGTTATTATTCCTGAGGATATTGAAGATGATTAAAAGAATATAGATTGATTAGCCATGGTTTAAATGGCACATGCGGCAGTGATCGGCTCCTTTGATGTGATTTAGTTATGCATGTGGTTTGTGCTAGTGTGTGGGGCTTGTCAACCGTCGTAATGGATATCATATGGAAGAATTTGAGTGTTATGGCATATCAGGTGTAGGCGGACCTCGGAAGGGTTATGGTGCTATAGACTACTACTTAAGGATTTGCATGATTGGGTGAAAATGGGAATTCACTCGTGTGTTGAGATAGTACTCTTGAATTCAGTCAAGTAAAAAGTTTCTATATGATGAAGTGTTCACCCTATTGGTGGTTCGGAAGTTATGATGGAATTTTTGCGCTACCTCATGTTGGTATGTTAGGTGGGGGAAGCAGTATTTAATTGGGAGTAAGAATTGAGATTGAGGTCCGATGTTTATAAGGATGTCATGAGCTATGAAGAGCAAGGAAAAGTGATTTGAAAGTTCAGTATAAGCTGTTGTATCTTCAGTGTCACCTGAGATTGAGATTCGGTGGAAGAGGCTTTTTACCCTGGTTATGAGTTCTTGATTTGTCTTATAGTGTAGTATGGCCAGTGGTGGATGTGCAAACTTGTTGCCTTGTGTGGAAGGTCGTGGAAGCATGACCGCGAAAAGATTGTATAAAGTGTGACATGTAGTCACTTGATGGATTTTAGATTTGGACTGAGTACAAAGAAGTGCAATATTGCTTAATTGAGAATTTACGCCTAGAGGGCATTCAGTTTAGTTGATTATGGATTATGGGGTGTTAGTCCCGGTGATGATGGTTGTTCTCGTGTATTATGAGAGGAGGTGGATTAATATGGATCCAGGCAAAAGCTATTAGCTTAGTTGGTGCGAGCAAGGTGGCTCGATGTTTGTGGATGGATTTAAATATGATTATGGGCTCCGTATGAGCCAGGAATGTTCCTTTCAATAGAGCGCTTTTCATGGAACAACGGGTGTTGTTCCGTCTTCATCAAATTTATGTGTTATTGTGATTGCACTGTGCGAGTTGTGAAACGACTTGATAATTTCATATGTGTCGAGGGCCCGCGTAGTGGGGATGTTATGTGAGCAGGATAGCCCTTGAGATCTAGAGTGTATATATATATATCGCACCTCAGTTGTGCTTCAGTTATGTAGCCTACGACTTTATCGATATTCAGGAAATTGTAATAGTGAGCAAATCAGCTCCGTATATATATCTTCTTATGTAAATTTAATGTGTGGATCGGGTGGCACGTCGCCTCGGGTATGTTATTCGAATCGGGTTGCACACCGCAACAGTGTGATGATGAGAAGGGTTAATATGTATTTATTTTCATGTGTTTTATTTTCTATTTTCTGGTAAGAATTCATATTAGTTGCGTGAGTTGAATAGTCCCTTCCTGAGTCATTTATTATTTATCATATTCAAATAATGGTCTATTGGCGCGATGTGGTA
This sequence comes from Nicotiana paniculata, assembly GCA_005239505.1. Lineage (NCBI taxonomy): Eukaryota > Viridiplantae > Streptophyta > Magnoliopsida > Solanales > Solanaceae > Nicotiana > Nicotiana paniculata. The sequence goes on from MDKI01104072.1 coordinate 64,752, forward strand.
TCATGTGAGACTGTTGGTCATGTTAGGGTGGTTTGTTGTCTGAGCAGTTCATACTGAGTGAGACGAGATTTTCGGACCAGGGATCAGTGCGATAAGGTTATGTGAAGTGTATATTAAAGAGCAAATACCATTATTCAGGTTCATAAAAAAGGGATGATTCTAGTCAAGATGAGGTATTCAAGGATTTGTTAACTCTGCAGTTGAGTATGAATTTCTGCACATTTCCACCGTTGTGGTGGTATCGTCAGCATTATAGTAGGATGTATGTATATATATCATGAGGTGCACTCGGAGCATCATATTCGTGGAATTTGGCTATTAAGGTTTAGGGAGCGTCATTGTGGTTAGATAATGAATCTTGCGGTGCATGGTGCTGATTCAGCAAAGGTATGTAGTCATGTTCTGGTATGTCATGTGGTAGTTGATACAGTGTTTATATATGTTGGAACTAAGGCTAGCAGAGAAACTTCAAGTGTTTGAATGAATTCTGAGCTTATTATATGGATAAAGAAGAAATCTCCAGATTTGATTAGGCTATTGTGCTCGACTGGGTTGTGATAGCACGGGCAGGTGCTCGAGGTGTTAAACAATGATTTCAAGTAACTCCAGAGCAATTCTTAGCACGTTCGAGGACGAACGTCGGTTTAAGTGGGGGAGAATGTAACAACCCGACCGGTCGTTTTGAGCTCTAGCGCGGCGTTCGGCGGTTTGAAGTCGTGAGCAACTCCTTTTCAGCTGTTATCACCCGTGGACGTGGTCGAAATTGAATTCCAGAAAGTTTAGAATTGATATGGAAAGAAAATTCTCATTTCGTAAGTCTTAAGTTGGAGAAATCAACTAAGATTGGAATTTTGAGTAAACGGCCTCCGAATCAGGATTTGAAGGTTCCAGCAGGTTCGTATGGTGATTTCGGACTTGGGTGTATGTCCGCCTCGAGGTTTGAATAACCCGGGAGTGCTTCAGCGTATATTGTGGAAGTTAGCATTTTAGAAAGATTTCATGAATTTGGGCTTGAAGTGCATATCAGTGAGGTTGATGTCCGTTTGGGATTCCGAGTCTAGGAATAGCTCTATATGGTGATTCTGGAATTGGGAGCGTGGTCGGAAGTGAATGTGGATGTCCGTAGGTTATTTTGGGGTCATTTGGCTAACGATAGAAATTTGAAGGTTTTTGAGAAATTTGACCGTAAGTGGAAGTTCCGATGTTGGAATGCGATTCCGGAAGTTGGAGCAGGTCTGTAATGTTGAATATGATTTGTGTGCAAATTTGAGGTCAATCGGGCATGATTTGATAGGTTTCGGCGTCGGATGTAGAAGTTTGAAATTCTAAGTTCTTAAAGAATTTGATTTGAGTGTGATTCGAGATTTCGACATTATTCGATGTGATTTGAGGGCTCGAGCAAGTTGTGTCATGTTTTGGGCAGGTTGGTGTGATTTGACGGGGTCTAGGGAGGCCCCGGGTGGATTCCGGTTTATTAATAGATCAATATTTGAAGTTGGAGAAGGCTGAAGGTTGCTGTCATCTGGTGTAATCGCACTTGCGAGGCTTTGACCGCAGGTGCGGAGACGCAAGTGTAAGATTGGGGCTGGAGCTGAGGAGGCCGCAGGTGCGGAAGAATGGTCTCACCTGCGGAATCGTAGGTACAAAGAGGGGATCACAGGAGCGGGAATTTGCTGGGTCAATTCAGAGCCGCACCTGCGATGGATTTTCCGCAGGTGCGGAGCCGCAACCATGGGAAATTTTGCGAAAAATTGGGGTTTTTGAAGAAAAACCTAGAATAATGTAAATTTTTAATTTAGCCACGAATTTGAGTATAGAATGTAGAGTAAATTGCATGATTGAACTAGTAGTAGAATGTATCTTCGAGAATTTCGGATTTCCGGGCACGTGGGCCTGAGTGGATTTTGGTCTTTTCTCCGAGGGGGGTTGGGAAAGTATATAATCTGAATTTTTTGTGAGTATTAGGATGAATTTTCATTGCTTTGCCATTATGTGGTAGTTTCGGAGCGTTGTGCGTTCGTTTGAGTCATCAGAGGGGCTTGGAAGCCGGTGTGGGAATTTCTGTGCGAGGTAAGTCTCCTTTCTAACTTTGTGAGGGGGAATCGTCCCCCTAGGTGAATTAATTCAATACATGCTATTATCTTCGGGGGCTACGTACGCACTAGGTGACGGGAGTCCGTGCATAGCTACTATTATTCTATGTCCGGGTAATCTAGGACCCACAAACATGCCTTACGTGTTATACCTGTAATCCTGCCTGTAATATTAAATTTCTAATATAATCGAAGATGTAATTGAATATCTAAAGGAAAACTCGAGTTCATCTTGTTAATCTTCTAAAAAGAGAATTTATCTCTCTATGGATATTTGTGTACATGGGCTAAGTTGTATCGTGGAATATCATTAAACTTGACAAATGAGTTTCAAAAATAAATGATTTCAAAACCTATATTTCATGTTTCTTTTAATAAGGATTTTACCACTTTCCTGAGAAAACTGTTTTATTGATAAAATACGCATTTATATGTGGATATGTGTAACTTTGGGTGCCTGAGTCGCATGAGTGATTCGTGAGCAGGAAGACGCTGTATTTTTGTGTGTATTCATATGATCACCTGGGCCGCAGGTATGATTCGCGAGCAAGCTAGCCGTATTATTTTAACAGCGTCGTATGACCGATTTGCGAGCGGGGCAGATAGATGCATCTATGGTTCGAGCCGATCGACCCTTTGGCACTCACAGTTTATTATTGTTGGTCCGCGCTGTTCGACCCTCGGCATTGCATGCGCATGATATTTGTTGCGTAGTTGCTATGATTTTGCCTGATTACTGGCCTGAAATATTAAGTTGTCAATTGAAATGGTAGAGATTTAAAGTTATTAAAAAGATTTTTGGATGAAGTTGTTCCTTCCCATCGATTGATTATTATTTGATTAAATTACCACGTTGATTAATTGTTAATATGACAAAGATATAGAGCGTAAATGTGAACATAGTTGAAAGATATTAAAATCCTGTTTATAAATTGCTTATGATGCATCATGCTTACTATCATACCTAAATATTCTAAATTGACCCGTAGTAAGTGTCAAACTTGACCTCTCGTCACTACCTCTCCGAGGTTAGGCGGGTGACTTACTGAGTACACGTTGTTTTTGTAGTCATGCTACACTTGCTATGCATTTTTATTGCACAGGTACTTTCATAGCAATGTGGAAGATTCAGAGACTTAGGCGAGCTGCATCATCCGGAGGCGATCCGCAGCTGACAGAGTCTCCTTCGTACTGTATCTATTTCATTTAAATTTCTTTGTCGAGTTGTATTTCAGACAGGCTTGTAATGATTGTTGAATTCTAAGAAATTTCTCATGCAGTTGTGACACCGGGTTCTGGGATATCTGTTGTGATATAATTACTTAAATGTAAGCTTTAAACCATTGTTTTTAATTAACAGACTTTTATTTGGTTAATATGTAATTTAGGAAAAAGAAATATTTTCATAAATGTTTTAAAACCGGAAAGTTGCTTCAATTAATTAATGAGTTGGCTTGCGTGACATGGATGTCCGGCGCCATATCGACCTTAGGGATTTTGGGTCGTGAGACATAGTCTGGAAAGTAGCTAAAAACAATTAAAGGAAGATAAGAAGGAGAAGAGCAGGGCTATAATCGCCATGCAGCTACCTTGCTATCTCCGAGAAATCTGCAACTGGAATAGTCAAAAGTCGCTACTGTGCCCAGATGTGCCTAAATCTGCACACAAGGTGTAGAGAGTAACGCGAGTACGCCAACTCAGTAAGCAACAGTAGTAAATAGAGACTGAGAAGTTGTGACGAGCAATAATGCAAGTAAAATTCAGTAAAACAGAACATGCTTTTAAAACCTGAGTTCGAATCAAATCAACCCATTTAAATCCAATTCCAATGAAATCATTTAAATATAGCTTTCAATAGTTTTCTAAAAAAGTCTCAATGCAAAGGTGAGCAAAAGTGATGAAATCATAATCAGCCCCTCGAGCAAAACATCACTCATATACAACCCCTAGGGCAAACCTCACAGTCACTCATTAACAGCCCATCGGCAAACCTCAACATCAATCATGCCTCCTAGTCACTCAGCACTAGGCACTCGCAGTCAGTAGGTACATGTGCTCACTGGGGTGTTTACAGACACCAGAGGGGCTCCTTTAACCCAAGCGCTATATGAAGCCAAATCATGATATACATCAATGAGGCCCTCGTCCTATATCCAACATGATGCGGTGTGCAACCCGATCCCAAAATATCCTCACAAATTAGGCCCTCGGCAACACTAAGTCATAAACCTTTCCATCCCCTCGGGCTCTCAGAAATCAAAAAGCTCAGCCAAACAACATTTTAATAATGCATCCAAATAAAGTAAAAGAGGATGAGTTATGCAGTAAATATGTATAACATGACTGAGTATATATTTTCAATCAAAAACAATGAGAGGATAGCAAGAAAAGACCTCTAAGGGTCAAAACAACACTGACACAAGGCCTAAACATGGCATCCAACCCAATTTACATAAATTCTTTCTAAATAACATAAGTATCTTATAGTTTCAACAAAATATGCAACTTTACGGTTGCTACGGGACGGACAAAAATACAATCCCCAATGGTGCAAACCACGCGCCCGTCATCTAGCATGTGCGTCACCTCAAAATAGTCAGATGACACAAAAATTCGGGGTTTCATACCCTCAGGACTAGATTTACAATCGTTACTTACCTGAAACCGATCAAATCTCTATACCGCGTTGCTCTTTCCCCTCGACTGGGCATCCAAATGCTCCGAATCTATTCACAACTAGAACAATATCATCAATATATGCTAATGGAATGGATTCCATAATAAAAACTATCAAATTAAACCAAAATCCCGAAATCGACTCAAACCCGGCTCCCGGGCCCACGTCTCAAAATCTGACAAAAATTACATAACTTGAAAACCTATTCATTCACGAGTCCATACATACGAAATTTACCAAAATCCGAAACTATTAGGCCCCTCAAATCCCTATATCAAACTTTCCAAAATCCCAAGCCCTAACCCCTCATTTTCACCCCTAATTTCCACTAATTACATGATTCAACAACGGGATATCACCATAGATAGGAATATTAGAGCTCAAGTAAATTACCTCAATGAAAAACTCTGGAATCCCTCTTCAAAATCACTCCAAAATCCCAAAATATCGACTTGAAAATGGTGGAAATGAACCAAAATTCGCAAAGTGTGCTATTTATACTTTCTGCCCAGGTCTTTCGCACCTCCGACCATATATGTGCACATACGATGCCGCATTTCTAACAAAACTTTTGCACCTGCGAAAAACGACTAAAACCCCCAACTTCGCACATGATCAAATCATCCACATATGCGATTAAGCATGTGCGGAAATGACCTCGCACCTGCGGCATTGTTTGACCTCATCTCTTTCACATCTGTAGGCAACAACTCGCTTCTGTGGGCTCGCAGGTGCACACACCCACTCGCACATGTGATTCTCTCCAGTCCAACATAATCCCGCACCTGTACCTTACCTACCATACCTGCGGCTTCGCACTAGCGTCCAAACCCTCGCAGGTGCGATGACACCAACAACAACCAACTTCAACAATTTCTCCAACTTCAAACTTGATCCGTTAACCACCCGAACACACCCGAGGCCCTCGGGACGTCAACCAATAGTACCAATAAGTCCTATAACAACACACGAACTTAGTTGAAACTTCAGAACACTCAAGAAAACATCAAAACACCAATCACCCTCGGATTCAAGCCTTAGAACTTCTAAGAATCCAAATTCTGCAAACAACACCGAAAGCTACCAAACCACGTCCGAATGAACTCAAATTTTGCACACATGTCAAAAATGACACTACGAACCTGCTCCAACTTCCGGAATTCCATCCGACCCCGATATCCAATTTTCCACTACCGACCAAAATCGCCAAATTTCCAACTCTCGCCAATTAAAGCCTTATTCTACCACGGACCTCCAAATTATATTCTGGATGCGCTCCTAAGTCAATAATCACCTGACGGAGCTAGCCAAACTATAAAAAAGCAAATCTTAGATCGTTCACACATAAGTCAATATCCAATTGACTTTTCCAACTTATGCTTCTAATTAGGAGACTAAGTGTCTCATTCCACTCCGAGACCCAAACCAACCAACCCGATACGATACGATACAGCTGTATAACACATAAAGAAGCAGAAATGAGAAAATGAGGCTATAACTCTCGAATCGATCAGCCGGGTCGTTACAATTTTGTTTACTTTGTCCTTTTTATGTTATCTAACTTTGCGTGTCAATTTGCTTATTCGATTGAGTTAGTATCCATTTTGGACTTGCATGTTAAAACCTATATTAAATTTAACATAATTTTTATCTCAGCGTAAATCATAAATTGATTCCTCTAGTAACGCCTAGCCTGACATATATATATATATATATATATATATATATATATATATAAATTACTTAATTTTCTTAAAAGGTTTTAACTACAATCTAGTATGGAATTATCCTTGTATCAAATAGCGTTGAGCACATTTGGCCCCTAAATAGATCAACAGACTTTAATACTTATGGGAAATGTTTTGAAATCTTTCTTTAATCTCAAACAGTTTTTCTATAAGTATGAATTGGTTTATAAGTGTTCACTACTTTAACTTAACTTTTGTTTCTTATGCTTTGGAATGTTTTAAAAAAATAAATTTGCTTTGATTTCAGAACTTGGAAATTTGACTTATCACAATCAGTTTTTCTAAACGTTTAACTAATAAAGGCGTTTAATATTTATTTTCTTACTAGTGAATTACCTTATGTTTGGTCGATTAACTGTGGTTAATGGATCATATAGGGTGCCTTTATAACCCTCCCTATAGTATTAACTATAATCATTACCCATTATTCTGAGGTTAAATAGACTATAAATACAGAGTTAACTTGAAGCATTATTTAGTAAATAGGTTTCCTACTTCGCCTTTAAAATAATTAGGTGGCGACTCTCTTAAAATAAATTAATAAACCTTTCCAATATGTTATGCCTAGTTTGACCCGTGTTAAAATGGCTTATAACAAAACTAGCCCAAAATGATGATATGATATATCAATAAATAACACAGAACCTGAGATATGATATGAAATAAATGAACATGACTGAGTATGAAATTACAATTTAAACATATAATTCAACACCATCCTCACAAGGTAAGAGTAAAGTCTACGTACACACTACCCTCCCCAGACCCCACGGTGTGGGATAATACTAAATATATTGTTGTTGTTGTTGTAATTCAATAGCAGAAAGGACCTTCGTGGGTCCAAATAACACCAGCATTTGCCTAAGCATGATTTCTAACATATTTCACAAATCAGTTTCTCTAACACATAAAAATACAAGTTAATTGGCTATACAGCTCTACGGAATCGACTGACTCAATTTCTACGGTGCACTCCCACACGCCCATCACATAGCGTGTGTGTTACCTCCAAAAAAATCATATTACACTTATAATGAGGGTTCATAACCTTAACTCCAAGATTAGAAGAGTTACTTACCTCTAACAAGCCGAATCCAATGCCGAGCAAGATAAACAATGCTCGGGGAATTTCTTTCGGCGTGTATCAACCTTTGAACGCCTACGTATCTCCTCAATTCCAAGTTTAAACGGTCCGAAATCAGTTAAATAAATGTGCAAATTAATCAAAATATAATCTAATGCTTATAATTTAACAATTTGTAAAAATTTCCAACTCCGCTAGAAAAGTCGACAGTGGGGCCCAAATATCGAAATCTGCTAAACTCATAAAATCCGACAGGACATTCAATTATAAGTCGAACCATACTAATATCACTCAAATTCGACTCAGATTAGTTCATGAAAATATAATAACAAGTGAGTCAAGAACACTTACCCCAAGTTGTGAGAAAAAGTTGCTCTCCAAAGTTGCCCAAACCGAGCTCCAAAATCAAAAAATGAATAAAGAAACCAAAGACCTCGAATTATAGGTTCTGTCAAGGCGTGTTCGCTTCTGCGAACCAGTTTCCGCTACTGTGGACTCGCATATGTAGCGCAGTCTCCGCTTCTGTGAATAGACCCAACTCATCTATCATCGCTTCTGCCATCATTTTCTCGCTTCTGCCATTGCACTTCTGCGCAGATATTTTCATATTTGTGATCCCTCGCAAACAGTCCAATTCCTCTTCTGCAATGAGGTGTTTGCATTTGCAATCACGCAGGTGTAAAAAATAACATCGCACCTGTGATCTCTGCCTTGCTCCTCCCCAACCACATCTAGGACCATTGCCTCCCTTATGCGATTGTGCACCTGTGACCAAATGCGTCACAGGTGCGATTGCATCAGTGGCTATCAAAACTAGCCTTAACATAATTTCCAAAAATAATTCAAGCCTTGTCCGAAACTCATCTGAGCCACTTGGGACCCTGTCGTAATATACCAACAAGTTCCATCATATCACACGAATCTACTTGAAGCCTCACATCACACATAATAACATCGAAATTACGAGTTGCACCTCAAATCAAACTTAGGAATTTTCAGATTTCAAAATTCTATATCTTGCCGAAATGTATCAAATCAAGTCCAATTGACCTCAATTTTTTGCACATATGTCATAAATGATAACATATCTATGAATATTTTCGGAATTGGATTCCAACACCGATATCAAAAGGTCAACTCCTCGGTCAAACTTCCAAACTTAAATTTCCTATTTTCGCCATTTCAAGCCTTAGCTACGGACTTTCAAAAACATTTTCTGGACACATTCCTAAGTCCAAAATCATCATTTGGGGCTATTGGAATCATCAAAAATCTATTCTGGAGTGCTTTGCACAAAACTCAAACTCCGGTCAACACTTCCATTTGAGCTTTCAACACGAAATTTATTCTTCGAACAAATCCCGAAATACATGAAACATCAAAACCGACAATTCACACTATCAGTTAAACTATTCAAGAGTTCAAATAAGTAAAAGGAGCGTAAATACTCAAAACGACAAGTGGGGTCGTTACACTATATAAGTGTCACGACCCAAAAAGGACCGTCGTGATGGCTCCTATCGTGGAACTAGGCAAGCCACAACTCAACATTTACAACACAGTAAAACACTGGTAGAAATAACAAAGGAACATTTTTATATTAATAAAAAGCCTTTTCAAAAATATAATTTATCCAAAATATGGTACAATCCATCCTAAAATCATGGTGTCACTGATTACATGAGCGTCTAAAATTAGAATACAGTCCACAACAATATTTAGAGAATAAAACTGAAAGTGCAGATAGAATAAGGAAGGGAAATCAAGGCCCATTAACGCCATACAACTACCTCGATAGTCCCCGAACTCTGATGCCTCAATCAGCAGCCGCCGCGTGACCAGATATGCCTAGATCTACACATAAGATGCAGGGACTAATGTGAGTGCATCCAACTCAATAAGTAACAAGTACAAACTTTGGACTGAAAGGTAGTGATGAACTCAACCGGTACAAATAACATGGAAATAACTGTGCAGAAACGTAGGCATGCTTTCAAATTAATTAGGCAACTGAAAAGAGTAAAGTAAAGCAGATCCGAACAGTGTAATAAATATAACTCAGCTATCTCTACATGCCAATGCACATACTGTAAGTGATGCACCATGTTGTAAGCTTCAAGTACTCACACTCTCGATATCTCAACCACTCGGTACTTTATATGGCCCATATGGGCCAAGGAAGATCCATCCCAGAATATATACAACACTGACCATAGGTCACCTAGTATAGAGGAAAGGCCAATCCAGCCATATTGAGAAGATCCATCTCTGGGTATCAAGTACTTTGGACAATATCCATATCCAGGGAAGATCCATCCCTTAATAATATCAACCGCGCTCACTGGGGAAGTATTACAAACGTCGGAGGGGCTCCTACAACCCAAGCACTATCATAACAACAATATAACCGCTACAACATGCAATTTGATCCCACAACTGTCACTCATAATCAGGCTCTCAGCCTCACTTAGTCATCACTCTCTCCAGTCACTCTCAGGGGCTCAAAGTATCATAAAACTAGCCCAAAACAGTAGTATAATGAATCAATGATTAACAGCTGAGAGTGACATAAGATATGTAATAAATGTATATGACTGAGTACAAAATGTCAATAAATGCAGTAACATGACAGGAAGAAACAACCACTATTGGTCCCAACAGTACCAGCATACAACCTAAACATGATATCTAGTATGATTGATAGCTAAGTTACTTTATCACATGATTAAACACGAACATCAACAAAATATTATCACTACACAGTACCATGGAACCATCCAGGCCATAATTCTCACGGTGCACGTGTAACAACCCAAAATCCTTTATATGACGTGATGGCGACGGACACCGTTATCAGGCAAGCCAACACTAATTACTTAACTTTGTTCTCATTTTACTATTTTTTTGAAATCATACATTTCTCCTCATAATAAGTAAAATATGGAATTTACAGAATAAATAATAATATTTGTAGAATTTTAATACATGACAACCCGTAATCACCCAAAAACTCGGAGTCACAAGAGAATGAGCATTATATAAGAATATAAAATAAAATACAACATCCGTCCGGAATACAAATTGGACAGGAGAAATAAAAATGCTCTGAAGGAGACTCTGCTAGCTTCAGTTTGTAATATGGAGTGCAACTCACCTAAGTCTCTGCATGCATACACGCCTCCGCTCTTACAAGATATCTAAGCATAATTGCACCTGCACAAAATATGCAGCAAGTGTAGTATAAGTACGTAATCAACACCTAACCAGTAAGTATCTAGTCTAACCTCGAAGAAGTAGTGACGAGGGGTCAACTTCGACAGTTATTAAGGGCCAACAAAAATGATAATGTGAAATTCCAATTAAGTATGATATACAACAATAAGACTCCGAATAAGAAATAACTGAACAAGTCTTCACCATATTTAAGAGCTTAAATTGCTTCCTTCCTTTAAAACATATGATCACACAAACAATTAATCTATACCAATTATAGATGGGACTTACAGTTCTGTTATCACACACAAATACCACTGAGGACGTTCGGCCCGATCCAACTTAAATGTAAATATTGCACTGCCAAGGGTCGAACGACGCGAACCATAGATGCATCTATTAACCTGCCGAGGCAATCGGCCCACTCCCATGAGAATAGTAGAAGGAATTACCCCGCCCGCGGATCATACTTGTGATGCAGTCAATTATATATTTAAGGAATTACCTCACTTGCGGATCATAGCTGGGACACGGTTACACATAGATTTCTTAAGTTATTATAGTATTCTTCCTTTCTTTTCAAAATAGGAAATTCAAATGAACACTTTTAAGATCCCAATTTTCCCTCAATTTCAGATCCTTTCAAAACATTTAATAAGCAAACTCAATCTCGCCCCTACTCAAGGCAAACAATAAACATAAATCAATAACAATATCAACTAGGCATAATGTAAGCCTAAACTACGAGGACATAATAATTTAGTTCACCTATGGGGTTAATTCCCTCTTACAAGGTTAGAAAGGAGACTTATCTTGCTCCAAAATTCCATAACCGACTCCAACACCTTTCTAGCAGCTTGAATCGATGCCTATCGCTCCAACACTAGCCAATAAACGTGCAAATCCATAAATACACACTCTAATACTTATTATAATCCAATTTATACTTATTATAATCCATAAATACACACTCTAATACTCAACATAACTCTGCTGCAACGCGTGAACTTATCCAATCACTGGTCCATATGAAATAACATAGTCACCATGCTCAAAATCAATAATCACGTGCAATTCGACATCAAGTACCCTAGGTGCATGACCATAATCATTGAGAAGCAAATAACATAATATACCACAATCCAGAAAAACCATAACTAAAGCGCAATCAACCATTCCACATCCCAATCACCATCTCGGTCGAATTCCGCTATAAGGCCCAAATAGAACCGCACCATGTGTGCATATAACAAACGAATCACAACACTTCGAAGCCTGTAAGAGTAACATATAGAACATATTCGATACGAATAAAACTAATTCTAACTGAATGGCACATCCCTCAACAATAGTAGTCCGGAGTCAACAAATTCGACCCCGTGTAGAATACACATCCTCATCGGGCCTACTAATAGGCCCCCAAATCAACTCTGGTTATTCGCGAATGGACAAATAGACCTCCAAAAGTCCACAACGACCTAACCATAACACAAACTATCAGCTGGCTAGCTTTGGCCAGATCTTCACAATCCATAGCCATAAAACAACATCCTTTTGAGAACTCCAGTCTCCAAATCATAGCGTACATGAATCACCATATATGATCCTAACTTCACCGCCTGAATGTCTAACACATCTATCACACACGATCATCCCATGAGGAAATACTTCTACAGTTCTCCCTTGCCACATAGCAAAAATCCGAATATCAGCGGTCAATCAATGTGGTGGGTACTGCAATACCATTGAAGCATCTGTAAGTCAAAACACAATGCGCCTTCTTAAATGCGCACCCTTCTCCGGCAATTCCAAGTAGTAATATCATTTATCTAGTCATCTAAAACCACCCATTCTTTCTATGAATTCATGACATTCCCTTCAAAATAGAAACGTGACCTTGCACATGCAAATCTCAATCCCAAACGACATCGCATTTATCATGCCATCATATGAAAAGCACGAGAATCTCATAATCACTCTGAGTCATAAGTAGAATACATATCTGAAAAGTTACAAACCTTCCATGTGATCCCATCAAGTGGGTAATCACAACTCAACATGCTCCTCTAGACAGTAGGAAATATCCATCTCGAACCATGATAGAAATCATCGAGAACTCATTGGAAATCCATTTGCACATAACCAAACCATCATAACTGAATTTCTCTAACTCCACCAAGTCAGGTAGGTCGCCAAAACCCAAAAGAATTGACACGAATACCCGATAGAGACTCACCACATCATAAGTACCCAAAGAAATGATCATACCCACTACCGTGTTGATATAACCTACTACCAAATTGACCCATTTTTTGAGTTCCTTCCGAATTACCCTCAAGGTGACACTTCTCCTTGCCAGAACACCACGATCCTTAACCAGAACTCACCCCATGAGATCCTAGAATAAAATCACACCGCCCTAAAGCTCTTAAGCTGAATTCTCTCTTAAGCACCCTAAAGAACTAGAACCGATACACCCACTTTGAAAAGACCTTATGTGAACCTAAAATTGTTTCCTTTACCTTCATGATGCTAAAATGTACAATACATAATGATATAGAAATACCGCGAATGTTGACACCATCCACTGTAAATCTCAGATTCTAGCTATATACGAATCCTGGAAATTCCTAATTGGTACACATAACTCCAGAATCCATTAGAACCTTCTCGAGAGCCATTCACTCTGCTCAAATATCAACTGCACTGCCCAAATGGGTTGAACGACCTATGCCACATTAGCACAACGACACCAAAACAAGTAACCCACACCTCTAAGTAACCAAGCAAATTCCTACCTGATGCACACAACATCCTTCACAAATAAAAACTCAATCATTCCATGATTCCCATATACCCATAAAGTGTAATAATTTCATGCATCCAGAAACTTCCTTGCTTACATCATCCTCAAAACCATCTTCTGTAAGTCATAACCGATCCACAAGTATGCCTCAAACCGACACCAATACAATACATAATCAGGCAATCACATCTTCGATAACATACTCTCTCACTTCGCTCAAAGCCATAGATCAAAACACATAATAAATCACAATAACCATACTCTATTACTTGCATAATACCTGTCAGACCTCCTTTTTCCACCCTCGGATTAATGAAGGGGTAATAAGGGAGTTTTTCCAATTAAAGTGACATTCTTCGATTTTGGGATTATTTATTAATTTCAGAGTCGCCACTTGGGAAAATTTAGGGTGTCCCAAGTCACCAGTTAATTTTAAATCCCAAATCGAGGAATTTATTTTTTGACTCTGTTTAATTTGTCTGCGTACCAGAAATCCGAGTAAGGAATTATGTTAACCCGGGAGAAGGTGTTAGGCATTCCTGAGTTCCGTGATTCTAGCACGGTCGCTTAACTATTGATATTTGGCCTAATTATCTGATTATTTACATATTTTTAATCCTATTTCTGCTTTTTAGCCTTTTTCACCTTTTAAACCGCTTTCAATATTTATGGATTTATCTTGAAATAAGTCACGATGGCGTGCACTTATTTATTTTTGGACACATTATAACTACGCCACATGAAATGCACCCGCAATTACAACATGTGATTTTTATTATATTTTGAAGTAGAAGACGGGGACATGAGTTTTCGCACCCGAGTGTAGATTACGTAGTCAAGACTATTGTCGTGACGGTTTTTATAATGCCCATTTGTGGCGATGTTCGATTATTTTTCTATTTGAAAGAGCATTTTTGTTTTAAAATCAATTAGGACGTTTATGGATTTATCTTGGACAAGTTACAATGGCGTACACTTGTTTTTTTTAGCACATGGAAAAAGTCACATGAAATGCTCCCGTGATTGCTATGTGCATTTTTATTAGTTGTTTAGAGTTAAGGGTCGGGGGCATGAGTTGCCACTCCGAGTGTAGGTTATGGTAGTTTTGGAATAATATTCGATTCTTTATCAAATTTCAATCTAAAGGGCATGATTCTATCTAGAAGGTATGTGAAGATCGTCTAAAATTAAACTTACCAACCTAAAGGACAAGATTTTTAGGTTATGGCCCTATTTTAGCCCAATATATCATTTAACTCTTTCGCCAATCTTAATTGTGACTAATTTTTCAATAAGGGTGAAGCCTTTGATTAATTTGAGTACTACATGATAGGTCAACAAACAGAGTTCCGCAAGACATAAAACAATTCATATTTCAGTCTAACAAAAGTAGGAGTATGCTAACACAATACACATCATTCATGGATATATATTTGTACACGCTTATATAGATATGCAAGACCCCTTTTTGGTCACTGATCTTATTCAAATTTGGTAAACTTTGAAACAGAATTTTATAACTTTAAAGAGAACGCGGTACAAACAGTTTTTACCAATTTTGATTTGCTAACTTAACGGTTTTTAACAACTCCAGTAGCCTAAATACATGCCTTTTGAATTCATGATGCATATGTATTAAGCTTTATCTATTTCAAACAGGTTAAAGAACGTGAGATGAATCAAAAAGATGTTTTGAGTTACTAATTTTTGTTAAGATAACTGATTTTGGAAATTCAGCGAATATTATGAAGAGACGTCGTATAGACTAATTCGAGTACAAATTCATGCTTTTAATTTAATTATCTACTGTTATTAAGCTACTTCTTAGAGCAAATGACTCTAATTGTTAGGCCTTCCTACTCCCTTATGGCCCAATAGCCTAGGGAGCTAAACCTGATTAAAGCCCTAATGGGATGATTCATCAAGCTGGCTCGATTTTGGATTTAGCAAGAAAATTAAAAGAAGAAGAAAAGCAAAGCTAAAATATTAGATTACGGTCCATATTTACAACTAAAAATACAAGAATTACAGTATTACATCCTCATTTCCTTATGAAATACAATTTCCTAAAAGATGAAAACAACGAGTAACAAGAATAAAGAAGGGGCAGAACTGCTCCTGTGCGAGCCAGCCTTCAGAGACTTTGGAATCTGTATTTTTCAATGTTAATCTAAAATTGTAGGTCCAAAGTTTGAGTAGTTGGACAGTATTAACGACAGACCTTTGGGCATTTGTGAGACGAATCTATCCATAAAAGGAAGTTAGATTCAACCTTAATGATGCCATAGGAGAACAAAAAATATGGTCATGCCTTTTTATGGAATGAATGTAACCATAGAAAGGGTTAGATTCCAATCCAATGATATCACTTTGTCTAGACTCTTAGCAGTTATCTTTATGTTATGCAACAAATTTTAGCAAGCATTTATTCAAATGCTTTGACTGCTATGGGCATTTTGAGGAGTGAATCCGACTATTTTGTGATTTCAGATTCACTTTCCTAAAGTTCCTTCTCATTACACACTTATGTCCTTTGAAGGATAATTTTTAGCAAGCTAAACTACTGTTTATGCACTATCAATGGGGTGAATTTGACTATTAGGAAGCCAGATTAATCTACCTTAGTGCTAACTTAACATAATTCCAAACCATATAGAGGCTTGCTTATTTAGGCATTTTAGAGGATGAATCTGACCATTCAAGGGTTCAGATTCCTCAATCTAATGCCTTTCTTAATTACATAATTTATACCCTTTAAAGGGTAAACTTCAGCCAACCATACGAATGTTTGTGCACTACTAAGGGGTGAATTTGATTATTAAGAAGTCATATTCATCCACCCTAATGGAAACATCATAAACTATCTAGAGACTTGCTTATTGAATTTCTTTATTGAACAAAGAGACTCAATCGAAAGCATATTTCTTCATTCTTATTGATAGAACCTGACCATAGAGAAGGTCAGATTCAACATCCTAATGCAGCTTGTTTCCTAACATAGAAATTTGAGTATTCACCACATTTATATACATTTAGCCTAAAATATACAGAATATTTCAGCAAAGAAATAACAACAACAAAGCAGTATTTATCACACTCACAGGTTCATTAATATGCTAATAAACATATATACAGTCACATTTACATAAAGTAGAAGAGATAACCTCATTAATCAAGAACAACTAGTTTAAGCAGGGAGAAGAAGAAGAAGATTCCAGTTCAAAAAATTTCATTAAGAAGAGATGAGTTAATACATACCTTTTAAGAGAGAAACAACAAAGAGACTTGACCAAATAAAGGTCAAGTATAAAAAATGAACAGCAAGAAAGAAGAGAGATCAGCAACAACAAACAGAAACCCAAAGAAAACCAAACAGTCCAGCAAGAATACACTCAGAAATCTTGAGTATGAATGTTTGAAGGAAACATCCAGAAATCCAAAATCCAAAAAATAGAAGATAGCAGAAGAACTAGGCCATCTATTTATGAACTTCTTTTCAAAAAGGAAATCAAGTTTTTTCTAATAATACTCTTATTTTTCAAAACCTTTTGAATGGAAAAGTATTTCTGAATAAGGAGGATTCTTTATTCCAGCAGCTCAAAGAGTGTAAAAAAAAAAGGTCACCCCTTTCATCTCTAGAAAGAGGGTCTATTTATAGGATATTTGGGAATGGGATATTCTTTGGAATATTCCCTGTCCAAAAGCTGAATAGTACATAGGGCAGACTTATCAATGGGACAACTGTCCCTATTCTAGAACTTTCCCACCCATAAAAAGACCCTGTTACCCTTAAAATTCTGATTTCCTATACTGAGTTACCTAATGTACCCCTTAGAGTCCCTGAATTTACCATTAGGTAATCAAGGTTAAACTCACTTGGGTTATTACTTAACTCTAGCTACCTAACCCTAATTATGTTCTTTAGGTGACTATTAGTTATTCTTAACTATGGTTGAGTCAAACTAGTTAAGGGTTGATTGATTAAGGTCCTATTAGTTAACTAGGTTTAGCTTGTTATTTAATGTGAGTCAATCAACTTAATTCCCTAACCTAAACTAACTGATTTGGCTTGGTTAATCCAAATCATTTACTAAAATCAGAAACTTGACTAACTATTAAGTCTAGGTTAACTAATTTGTTTTAGTTAATAAATGCTGAACTAACTATCTTAGACAACTTTTAGGATTTAGTTAACTACTTAAGAGACTATTAGACTAGGTTAACCTATTAAACAAGTGATTATAGGAAATTATTGCTAACTAAATTAGTCTTGATAAGTCTAGGTTGAACCATGACCATACACTGTTTTAGAACTGAGTTTTAGCCTAATTCGTTGATTAGTTTTCTAATTATTAACTGATTTCAAATTGTTTTGGATTTTGGTTGAGAATTAACTAAGTTTTTAGACTTGGTCAATTTACTTGTTTTAAAATCTGTTTAAGTTTGACTCGAGCCTAGGGGGAATTAGTTTGTTTAGGTTATTTGAATATGCCAATCTAACCTAAGAGTTGAAACTAAACCTATGATTAATTGCAGGTTATCATCTAATTGCAACTAATAACGTGGGCAGCAAAATCAAACAACAACCTCAATCAATACACAAGCAGACAACTACTACAAAAAAGCATATGAGTTCAGGGATTCAATTAACTAGTTCGTTCACGTTCATTTCTTGACAAAAA
Source organism: Nicotiana paniculata (assembly GCA_005239505.1). Classification (NCBI taxonomy): domain Eukaryota; kingdom Viridiplantae; phylum Streptophyta; class Magnoliopsida; order Solanales; family Solanaceae; genus Nicotiana; species Nicotiana paniculata. The sequence goes on from MDKI01104072.1 coordinate 83,055, forward strand.
ATCCACAAATACATAGACGCATGAAAATCAGCAAAGAAAAGAAAACTGAAACCTAATACTAATCTTGGGTACACGATAAGTAGAAGAAAAAAAAAACCTAAACAGTTAAATCACGCAAAACAGTGATAAAGAGTCTTAAGCTAAATACATTTAGGGTTTTAAACTAAAAAAAGAAAATATTAACAGGTAAACGAAATCAAACAACAATGATCTAATGAAGGAAGACAGTAAGTAAACTACGGCTTATTCATGCTATCAATCAAGGACACATAGAAAGGGAGTGGGGGATACCTGTTAAAGGGATTTTGATCGGAAAAGAATGAAATAGCCGGACCTTGGCCGGACTCTGGAGGGTTTGTAAATGACTCAAACCCACATAAATCAATAACTCTCGCTAAGAGCTATCGATCCGTGTACGTTAGAGTCATTAAAAGTCTTCGAGTCATCTTGTAGAAGAAATTTTAGGGTTTCAGGTTCTTTGATGAAATTAGGGATTTTCGGATGATCTTTTGAAGAAACAAATGGTGGGAGGTGGCTGAGGATGGCATAGAGATTGTTTGGTGAAGATTTGGGGTCATTTGGTGGTGGTCCGCAGCCGGTAGGCTATTTCCGGGCGGCGGAAACCTAGGGCGGATAGGTTTTCTCGAAACAGAAGAGAGAGAGACGGAGCGGTGGGGGGGCTAAGGTTTTGAGGAGGTTGGGATTTGGATGCAATGAGGGTTGGGGGGGGGGTCGTTTGGACACTTATATAGCGTAGGGGTTCTTAGTTACGGACCATTGGATCAATAAGATCCAACGGCTAGGGGGCTTGAGGGATGAAACGGGGTCGTTTGAATTACTGGGGAGGGAGGCGGATGGGTTATGTGGTAATTGGGCTGGAGTGTTATGGGTAATGTAGTGTAGAGATGGGGATTGGGCCTGGGTATTTCTAGCCCAGGTCCGAATTAATTCTCTTTTTTTAAATTAATCTAAACTACTTAATTAATTTAAATTAACTTAAAACTCCACAAAAAGGTATTAATTAATTCTAACTTAGTCTAATTATAGATTGATTGGTAAATAAATTAATGGTAAAACAATTAATTTGACACTCATATATTTTAAAAGAGAAAATCAATTTTCACAATTTGTTCGAAAAAATGACTAAATTTAGCAATTAGTTATTAAAACTACATTACATCAAATAATCATCCGTTTGTTATTTTATTCAATTAATTACAAATAATGAATATATAATTCCTTGATAATAATGATGCGCCTAACTACGCAAATTTAAATAATTTTAAAGGATTAATTTTGAATATGCAATGCAAAAATAATTCACAATTAACACTAAAATTCAACAAAATTTGTGAAATTAATTTATTTTATTGAATTTTGTAGGAGTATATGGTGGGTGAAAAATCACATGCTCACACCTGCCCCTCTTTGCTCGGAAACACGAAGAGTTTTCGGGCAAATACAAAGTGCGCAGTCATGAACGACTTTTACCCATTCGCATACTTCATGTGAAGAATTTTTTAAAAGTTTGACCGAACCAAGCTTCAAAGGTTGCCTACATATCTTTGGCTATAAAGGAATCAGGTCAGTGTAGTTCTGGAGGTTTTGGTAGCTGGGACTATCGAGTAACTGTAGTTTCATTGCGGTTGCTGCTGTTACTGCTGTTGATCTCCTTATTACACCCAAGTACAAAATGAAGGACTAACTAAACCTATCAGCTGCTGAATTACAAGATTCCTATCTAGAACTTGGTCTTGAGTCTTGATCTTTTGCTGACTCTGACCTGGATCCTGATGCTTGTTAGTCGCAGGTGTTGGTTTTGTCTTGTCGTTACTCTGATCAAAGCAGGATATACTGGACAAATGACTTCAATCTCGTCCTTAATAGTCCACATCTTCCCCGTTTGTGCACTTTTCGATTCAATCTTCTCTTTCCTCTTTTTGTTTTTTGTTATTTTTTGGATCGAAACTTCTTCTTTTGGTCGTCTCGAGTTCCAATGTCCTAGAAACGTAATCTGCACAAAATCAAAACAAACGAACAAAATTTTCGGCCCAGTTTTCACTAGGTAAAATTCGTGAGTTATTGTAATAAAGTCTATGCTACTCTATTATTGAAAGCAATAAAAAGCCGGGAATTGTGTACCCGGAGTGAATGCAGACTAGGGGGTGAATACCCTATGCCTAAAAGGTGAAATCAACTAGGGATTGGAGACCCTATGTTGGAAAAGATCGACAGGTTATGCTGTCATCAAAAAAAGATCACCAGGTTATGCCGGTGTTTGGGGAAGGATCAACAGGTTATGTTGTTGTCAAAAAAAAGATCGCCGGGTTATGCTGGTGTCTAGGGGAAGATCAACGGGTTATGCCGTGGTCGAGAAAGAGATCACCAGGGTATGCTGTTGTCTGGAAAGGTCAACAGGTTATGTCGTTGCCGAGAAAAGGGAAATCACTGGGTTATGCCAGTGTCAGGAAGCGATGAACAGGTTATGCTGTTATTAGAAAAAGATCAACAGGTTATGCCGGTATCTGGGGGGTGGATCAACGGGTTATGCCGTTGTCAAGAAAGAGATCATCAGGTTATGCCGGTGTCTGGAAATGTCAACAAGTTATGTTGTTGCCTGGAAAAAGGAGATCATTGGGTTATGCAAGTGTCTAGAATTGATCAACGGGTTATGCCGTTGTCAGGAAAAAAAGAGATCACCAGGTTATGCTGGTCTCTAGAAAGGTCAACCGGTTATGTTGTTGCCTTGGGAAGAGAGAATCAACGGCTTATGCCGTTGTCGGGAGAAGAAGAGATCACCAGGTTATGCTGGTGTCTGGAAAGGTCAACTGGTTATGCTGTTGCCTGGGGAAAACAGATCACTAGGTTATGCTAGTGTCGAAAAATGATCAACGGGTTATGCCGTTGTAAGGAAAAGAAGGGATCACCACTGTCTAGAAAGGTCAACAGGTAATGTTGTTGCCTGAAAAAGAGATCACTGGGTTAGGCCAGTGTCTTGAAATGATCAACAGGTTATGCTGTTGTCAGGAAAAGAAAAGATCGCCAGGTTATGCCGGTGTCTGGAAAGGTCAATAGGTTGTGCTGTCACCTGGAAAAGAGATTACTGGGTTATGTTGGTGTCTGGAAATGATCAACATGTTATGCTGTTGTCCGGAAAAGGAAAGATCACCAGGTTATGCTGGTGTCTGGGAAGGTCAACAGGTTATGCTGTTTCTTGGAAGAAGAGATCACTGGGTTATGCCGGTGTCTGGAAATGTTCAACAGGTTATGCTGTGGTCAGGAAAAGGAAAGATCACCAGGTTATGCTGGTGTCTGGGAAGGTCAACAGGTTATGCTGTTGCCTGGAAGAAGAGATCACTGCGTTATGCCAGTTTCTGGAAAGGAAAAGATCGCCAGGTTATACTGGTGTCTGTAAAGGTCAACAGGTTATGTTGTTGCCTGAAAAAAGATCACTGGGTTATGCCAGTGTCTGGAAATGATTAACAGGTTATGCTGTTGTTAGGAAAAGAAAAGATCACCAGGTTTTGCCGGTGTCTGCTACGGAGTGGGACCGTATGTTGGCATCAATTAAGGAATGGAGTGTCCTTGGTTGGAAAAGGTTTGGCTAAGGATTGGATACACTATGCTACTTTATGTTTGACCCATTTTCAACTTCGTTTCTTCTTTTTCTTTTTCTTTTCTTTTTCTCTTTTTTTTTTATTATTTTATTTTATTTTATTCTCTTTTCATGCATGCGGGAAAGGATTTTTTAGGAGGAAACTTCCCATTTTTTGGAGTTAATGGTGCAGAGCTCTTTCTATTCCTTGCGCAATTTCTTTTGGTTGCACCTACTTGTTGCACGGTTGCTTTCGAGTTGTACATGTTTCAGCTTTTCAAACAAAGAACAATTCGTTAGTTTGAAACGATGGTTGGTTTTGCGGCCTTGATTTTCAACTGCTCGACCTCAGTTCTTTTGATTAAAATCTCAACTACTTTCTTGCTGGGGAGTGGGCTCCATCTCTAATACCGGGGACCTTGGCTTTCTAGATTTGACCATGGCGATCGGTCGCATGGGACCCGACATTTTGAATTTATTTTGCCTTTGTAGGCGTTTCACTTGATTTTTCTTTTGGATTTCCAGAGTATCGTGGGGGAGGGAGTTTTGGCCCCTCAAATTCTGCTGCGACGTTAGTCGTGTGGGACTTAACCTGTCCAACTTTATTTCGCCTTTATTGGCCTTTAAATTCTGACTTTTCTTCAGACTATAACTTTAGGGAATTTGAAATGTTTAAGCTTTTCAAACCTTGCCAAGATGGTTAGCCACGTGGGACTCAACCTTTCAACTTCATTCGCCTTTATAGGCACTTGAATTTGATTTTATCCTTTCAAGGTTTTGAGTTTGAAGCATCGGCCGCTACGACCAGTCGAGATTGACTCGATGCCCCTGACGAGGCTGGGTACCTTTTTCATATTGACCCGTGTGAAATAAGAGCCCTGTAAATCAGTCTTGCCATCCTTTATTTGCCTTAGTTTCGGAACAGAGTTAGAGCGAAAGGGATTCAAAAGAAAAATGACAGAATGGACAATGTATTTAAACAAAAGGTGTCCCTTTCGGGGAAAGGAAAGAAGGACTTATCTGGAGTGCATGTGGACTTCAATGAAAATAACATGCCCTTTGGATTGGATGCCTGATCCGTGTAAACCGTCCGACTCTCGGAAATTCATCACAACTATTACCTCGAGATTGAGAAACCTTGCCCCGGACCGTGTCCGTGCTAGTGACCAATTATCCTCTTTTCGATCAGTGGTGCCCTTTGCGGGTTTTCACCGACTAACCTCTCTCATTTCTGTTCTTACCGTCGTCTCACGGTGCCCGTGTGGGTTTTCACCATTGAGACTCTCTCATTTTTATTTCTCTTATTATCGTCGCCTCACGGTGCCCGTGTGGGTTTTCACCGATAAGACTCTCTCATTTTAATTTCTGTCGTTTGCTTACACCTGATCCAACACTGTATCCTCCAACTTTAGACATCTTTGCCGATTGATCGGAAGGACTTGAAAAGGGTTTTAGTGAAAAGAATTTGTATTGAATTACAACTTTGGAACCTTTTATGCGAAAACGTCGCTGAATATAACATTTTCCCCAGCTTAAACTCTTGGGGAAATGTGGAATTTTATTTTGGTGTGACTGAACCCCAAGGAGAGGCTGCCTACGTATCCTTTCGGAATCAAGTCGAACGTAGTTCACGGAAACATTTTTGTTTTGGTTTTTGATTTTTTTTCTTTTCATTTTTTTCTTTTTTTCTCCTTTTTTTCTCTTTTTTTCTCTTTTTTTATTCATTTCATCATTTTTTGTTTCTTTTTCAACATTTCTTTTTTTTGTTTTCCAATACTACTTTCGGGTTCCAAAGAGGGTAATCAAAGAAGTGTAAACAGCTGAAAGGGTTTGCAAAAGGGTTAATGGTGTTCGGGTAGTGAGAATGAAAGCCTTCGTCATCCCAATCGGAGAACATTTTAAAATATATAGAGGATGAAACATAGTACCTTTTGACGGCATCTGCATTGACAGCCGTTTCGGGGTCATTTCCTTCAATGTCCCCTAAGTATAACGCTCCTGTTGGTAGCAATTTCCTTATGATGTATGGACATTTCCAGTTTGTGGCGAATTTTCCTTTTGCTTCTTCGTGGTGCGGGAGGATACGTCTTAAATCGAGTTGCCCTACTTCGAAGTTCCTAGGTCACACTTTCTTGTTGTAAGCGCGGGCCATTCATTGCTGGTATAATTGTCCGTAGCACACTGCGGCCATTCTTTTCTCATCAATCAAAGTTAATTGCTCCAGTCGGGTCTAGACCCACTCATTGTCCTCAATTTCTTCTTCGATAATAATCCGAAAGGGAAGGAATTTCGACTTCTGCGAGTAATACGGCTTCAGTGCCGTAAACCAATAGGTAAGGGGTAGCTCCAACCGATGTGCGCACGGTCATGCGATATCCCAACAATGCAAAAAGCAGCTTTTCATGCCATTGCCTGGATGTTTGAATCATTTCCCTGAGAATTTTCTTGATGTTTTTGTTTACTGCTTCAACGGAGCCATTGGCTTAGGGCCGGTAAAGGGTTGAGTTGCGGTGCGTTATCTGGAACTGTTCACATACCTCCCTCATCAAGTTACTATTTAGATTCGCGAAATTGTCGGTAATGATAGTTTTTGGGATACCAAAACGACAGATGATATTAGCATGCACGAAATCCACCACCTCGTTCTTAGTGACAACTTTGAACGTGACGGCCTCGACCCATTTTGTGAAATAGTCGATAGCAACCAAAATGAATGTGTGCCCGTTTGAGGCCCTTGGCTCTATTGGCCCAATGACATCCATTCCCCAGGCAACAAACAACTAGGGTGCCAACATAGGATACCGTTCAGATGGTGGTGCATGGATTAAGTCGCCATGTATTTGACACTTATGGCACTTCCGGACGAAACCGAAACAATCTTTCTCCATGGCCATCCAACAATATCCAACCCGCAAGATTTTCTTTGCGAGGACGTACCCATTCATGTGGGGACCACATACTCCTGAATGGACCTCGCTCATGATCCTTTCGGCTTCTTTGGAGTCTACAAATCTTAAAAGATTTAGATCGAGAGTCCTTTTATACAATACTTCCCAACTTAGGAAGAAACTGCTGGCGAGCCTTCGGATGGTTCTCTTTTGGTCTCCATTAGCCTGCTCTGGATATTCTCTTTTTTTCAAAAAATCATTTAATGTCATTATACCGTGGTTGGACATCGGGTTCTACTTCGACCGTGTTGCAATAACTATGTCTTTCCTTGATTTGGATCTCCAATGGGTCTATGCGAACATTACCCGGATAGGGCAGCATTGCAGCTAGGGTGGCCAACGCATAGGCTAACTCATTGTGGCACCGAGGAATATATCTGAATTCGACGGCTTTGAATTGATTACTAAGATTCTCCACATGCTGTCTGTAGGGAAGGAGCTTAACATCTCGAGTTTCCCACTCTCCCTGAGCCTGCTTAATGATCAAATCGGAGTCCCCCATGATAAACAACTCTTCTACATCCATGTGAATGGCCATGTCCATGCCCATTATACAAGCTTCATATTAAGCAGTATTGTTTGTACAGAAGAAACGGAGGCGGGCCGTGGAAGGGTAGTGTTGTCCTGTGGGTGAAATCAAGATTGCACCTATCCCAATACCTTTCGCATTGGCTGCTCCGTCGAAGAACATTTTCCAGGTGTTAGCATATTCCGAGATTACTTCGACGGAATTGATTTCTTCATCCAAAAAATGAGTGCTCAAGGGTTGGTATTCATCATCAACCTGATTTTCAGCTAGGTGATCGGCCAATGCTTGAGCTTTCCATTTTGCTAATCTCCCGGTAGGCATTGGCTTTTGGAATATGTACTTCAAAGGATCCACCCTCGTGATGAGGTAGGTGGTATAAGCCAATAAATAATGTCGGAGCTTCTGACCAACCCAAGTTAGAGCGCAACAAGTCCTTTCTAACTGAGAATACTTGGCCTCGTAGCTTGTGAACTTCTTGCTTAGGTAATTAATGGACTGCTCTTTCTTCCCGGTTGCATCGTGTTTCCCGAGAACTCACCCAAAATAATTTTCTAGCACTGTCAGGTATAGGAACAGAGGTCTCCCTGGTTCTGGTGGGACTAACACTAGAGGATTTGACAGATATTCTTTGATCTTGTCAAAAGCGTCCTAGCACTCGTCTGTCCATTTGCTGGCTGCATCTTTTTTCAACAGCTTGAATATAGGCTCGCATGGTGAGGTCAACTAAGCGATGAACCTGCTGATGTAATTCAACCTACCCAGCAGACTCATGACTTCCTTCTTGGTTCTTGGGGGTGGGAGATCACGAATAGATTTTATCTTTGTCGGGTCCAGCTCAATGCCCCGTCGACTGACTGTAAATCCCAGTAATTTTCCAGATGGAACTCCGAAAGCGCATTTAGCTGGGTTTAATTTCAAGTCATATTTGCGCAGGCATTCAAAGAATTTCCTCAAATGCTGCACATTGTCACTCTGGGTCCTGGATTTAACGATCATATCATCCACGTACACCTCGATCTCCTGATGCATCATGTCGTGGAATATGGCGGTCATGGACCTCATATAAGTTGCCCCAGCGTTCTTTAAACCAAATGGCATGACCCGGTAACCGTATGTTCCCCATGGTGTAGTGAAGGCTATTTTTTCTTCATCTTCTTCATCCATCAACACCTGGTGATATCCGGCATAGCAATCGACAAAAGACAGTACCTCATGTTTGGCACAATTGTCAACTAGGATATGTATGTTTGGCAGTGGAAAATTATCTTTGGGACTTGCTTTGTTCAGATCTCAGTAGTCGACACATACTCAAACCATTCCGTCATTTTTAGGCACTAGAACCACATTGGCCAGCCAGGTGGTGTATTGGACCACTCGGATTACTCCATCCTTTAATTGTTTAGCAATCTCTTCTTTGATCTTGTCACTCATGTCTGTTTTATATTTTTCCTCTGCTTTTGTTGGACAAGTGGATGATCGGGGTAGGTTGGCACTTTGTGTACCACCAAGTCCATACTTAGTTCAGGCATGTCGTTGTAGGACCAAGCAAATACGTCTTTGAATTCAAATAGGAGTTGAATCAAGGCGTCCCTAGTTCCTTCATCCGTGCTGACGATTATTATGGTTTCTCGAATCTCCTCTTCATTGCCCAAGTTAACGGGTTCCGTTTCGTTTAAGTTTGGCTTAGGATTATTCTCGATCTCTTTCAATTCTTGATTTATTTCCCTAAAAGCCTCTTCTTCGTCATATTCCGGTTCTTGATTCATTATTTCGAGGTTAGACGGTGTATTAGGATCAGAGCATGAAGTCCGCAAGTATGTCATGTTTTTTAAGGCCGCATTATTAGGACTGAAAAAAATAGGAAAAGTAAACAAAAATCAGAAAGAATAATAGACGATGGAGTTTTGATTTCATTTCATTGAATTTGAACATAGGAGGGTTTACATTGGAATTTAAAAGGAAAGTAATTAAAAACACTTGAGTTACACCCTGAAATAACTCATAGTGCAGGAAGGATGGCAAAAGCTGAACTACTAGGACTCCCGCCTGACGGGGAATGGAGTAACCTTCCAGTTTTGCAACTTGGCCTCAGGCCCCATGTACTGCACTTCGGCAGTGCTGGAGCCTTCTCCTGGTTGGACCATATGGGCCTCATACAACATCTATCTCATTTCTCCGCATATTTCTTCGATTTCTTCGGCCGTGAAAGCCTCTTCCTTTTCCTCCACTTATTTTGGCTTGACAAATGATGCGGTGATATGTGTGATTGGCTGAGGCAATACCCAACCATTTTTCTTACGTTGGTCAGCCCATCGTTCATCGTCGGGAGTAGCTTGAAACCCTATGCCAAAGCATGGTAGACTATGTGGTTGTTGCCCTCTCTTGCTTCCAGGCATGGGGCTGATGGATACCTGTAAATAGATTGCTCGTCTTCCCCACGGACCACAATTTCCTGGTCTTCCCTGCTGCATGGATCCATGGCCTTCCCAAGAGATAATTGTAGGAAGTATCCATATCCATGACCTTGAATGTCACTTCAAAATCGACAGGGCCGATTGTCAAGACCAAATCAATCTCCCCGATCGTGTCTCTCTTGATACCATCGAATGCACGGACGCACACATTGTTGGGCCTAATTCTCTCAGTCTCGATCTCTATTCTTTGTAGGGTCGAGAGAGGGCAAATATCAACCCCATATCCGCCGTCCATCATAACTCTTTTCACATAGTAACCTTCGTACTTGACGGTTAGGTGGAGAGCTTTATTGTGGGCAGCCCCTTCCGGGGGCAGGTCATTCTTGCTAAATGAGATCCGGTTGACTTCAAAAAATCGTTCTGCCATTCTTTCCATTTGCTCAACTTTAGTCTCGGCGAGAACATATGTTTCGTTAAGTGTTTTGATCAGGATTTTCTGATGCTTGTTTGAATTTACCAGCAAGGATAGAAGTGAGACCTGAGTGGGGGACTTTCTGAGCAGCTCAATTATGGCATATTCAGCGGTTTTTATATTTGGAAGAATTCTTCTGCCTCTCCGGCACATATTGGATTTTTAGGTGGAAAGCGTTTCTGCTTGCTTTTGTTTAGTTCTTCCAGGTTGAGGTATTTCTTTGATGAGTTTATATCACCTGTTTCCCCAGTAATTTCTTTTCCTTTGTACGTCACCACTGTCTTGTTGTAATTCCAGGGGACAGCAGTAGTAATCTTCATAGGAGTCTGTGATGCGCGGCTAATAACCACGGGCTCATTCAGCGTTGGTGAAATTATTTTCCCCCGCGCCAAATACGTCCCTTTCGGCATGTACATTTTTTGGCCGTTCATTATTGCCTTATTGAATTGTAACCTCCTAGGAGGGCTCAATGCACTTTGTTCCTTCCTGGGTGCCTTGGGGACGTAAAAAAACAACGTCTTCAGAGGGTCCCCTATTTTTCTCGGCCTTAGCCTTCTCAGTGACCTGGGGGACGGGGTTACTCTTCTTAATCTCTTTGATTGGTTTGGGTGCCGCCTTGGGTTTTCACATCTGCAATGGCGATGATGGCCTTTAGAGCTGGATCAGTATCCTGGTCCTCGCAAATCATGCCGATGACAAGCCCATGATTGTGAGTGGGCAGTGGATTGTTCGTCACATTGGGAGCTTCTTCGTCCCTTAACACCACTTTCTTTTGTTCAATAAGGCTTTCCACAGTTCTTTTGAGGGTCCAACAATCATCCGTGCCGTGCCCTTCTTGCTCCGAAATGGTAAGCACAACTGGTACCCCGTCTATATGATGGTGATTGAGGATTCTGCCCGTTCGGAGGTACGGGTTGCAGGAGTCCCATCTGGACCAACTTTTGGAAGAGGCTGGAATATGGCTCTCCGAGGGGAGTGAAATTAAGTCTCCTTGGTGGTTCTCGTGGATAGGCATCGTTCGGGTAGCTGTTTTTGAGGAGGGCGTGGATTATATGGAGCTGGGGGAAGATGGTTATTTCTTGGAGGTAGAGCACTATCCTGATTGTATTGTTGTTGTGGCCTGGTATGTGGCTGAGCGTTCATTACCGCATAGGGAAAAGGGGGCGTAGCATAAGCTGCGTCTTGTTGAGGATAGTAATGTTGGGATGCTTTGGGAAATGGATGTGTGTATTGTCGAGGCTTTCTGACATCGGAAGCCATCATGGCCCCTTCTTATTTCTTTTTTCGGTTGGTTGCACTCCCGGATCCGCTTTGGATGGCTTGAGAGGTTGCTCTTATGGCAGATTGGCTCAAGATACGACCAGTTTTTAGACCATTCTCCACCATTTCTCCAATTCTGATTGCTTCCGCAAATGGTTTGCCCATGGCGGACATCGCTTTTTTGAAGTAATCAGCTTCCTGTGCTTGTAGAAAAACACTGACCATTTCAACCTCATCGATCGGAGGCTTGACCTTGGATGCCTGCTCGCGCCATTTGATGGTGTACTCTCTGAAACTTTCTGAGGATTTCATTTTTAGATTGGATAGAGAGTTCCTATCGGGAGCAATGTCCACATTGTATTGGAATTGCGGGAAAAAGTCCCATGCCAGATCATCCCATATGTGCTAGCGGAATATATCCTGGTCCATGTACCATTCTGATGCAATCCCCGTCAAGCTTTCTCCAAAATATGCCATGAAAAGTTCCTCCTTCCCACCTGCTCCACTGAGCTGGTTGCAGTACCTTTTCAGATAGGCTATAGGGTCTCCATGTCCATCATATTTTTTGAACTTGGGGGTTTTAAACCCAAGAGGCAAGTGGATGTACGGGAACATGCACAAATCTGCATAGGAGATGCTTTTCTTCCCGCTCAACCCATGCATATTATTGAGGCTCTATTCAATACTCTTCATTTTTTGAGTCATTTCTTTGTGCTCGAGGCTTTTCTTATCTTGTCCCAAAGTGAACTCAGGCTGAGGTTGTTGGGGGTATGCTTTGGGAGTAACATAAGTGGTATCCTGATGGACGGATGGTGTTTGGAATGTGAATGTTGGCGGCTCGAAACTTGGCCCAGAGATAGTTGGTGGAGCCGTGGAAGAGATTGGTTGTGCGGTGAAGATGTTGGAAGACACACCAGAAAACAGGGCCTGGGGGCGAACCTCAGAAGGCCTTCCGACAAAGTGAGCCGACATAGTTGGATATCCAAACGGCATGGCTAGGTAACTTATGGGGATGTTGGATGTCCCGCCTACCCTGGGAATTATCTCTGGGAAACCCGGGATGGTACTGGGTGGTTCCCTACCATTGGACCATGCATCCCACATTTCCAGCATGAGGCAACGTAGAGTCCTGTTTTCTTCAGCTGTTACTAACTCAGATGTTGGGATGGCCTGATTTAGGTCTTCCACAAAAAAGTTGACGATCGGCAGGTGACTTTCAGACGTCATTTCTATACTCCCTTTTGATCTAGTGATGTAAGGATGGGAAGCCAGGTTACCGCAAAACCAACCACCTAAAAATACCGTTAAGATCGAACAAGAAAAATGTTAGGTTGAAAAATTTATGACATAGGTAATCGCACGTTTGGGGTATGCAATGCACCTAGGAAATTAAATGCTCTTCTATATGTTTTTGCAACAGTTGTGTATTTCATCCCGACTTTATTTCTGGGTTTTGAACTATTCTTTCCCTTGTTATTATTTTCGCTCTTTTATTCCTCGCTCGGTTTCCTTTCTTATTGTTATGATCGAATCCTACGTGGATTGCCTAGGTATCACGGCGCCGCGTGAATCAGATCATCACGTAGTTCATGCAATAGATACCATAGGACATATACATTTTATAATTTTCATTTCATTAGGAAAAAACTTCCAACTTTCATTCATTACAAAAGACTCCGACATATTTTCTTGGAATTTTTTAAAGAAACTACAAAGACTTAAAGTAGACTCAAACAAGAAAACGAAATACAGACTCGAAAAGGACATCAAGAATACATAAGTGCTTCTACTGCTCCAGGGGCCCACGGGACATCATTCGGTCTTGCCATGGGCCTACGTACCAAACCTTGCTGTAGGCGATGTAGATCGTCTGTTATCTTGTGGACGAATATCATTACTGCCGAGAAGAAGGTGGTCTGAGTCATATCTTCACACTCTTGGCATTTTGTGATAATATAATCCGCAATTTTTCTGACCCTTTGCCTGCTAATGCCCTTTTCTTGGAGTAAGCGCCCGACCTGTTGAGATCTAGCCTCTAGAACCTGGGCGTCCTAATGACTCTTTTCTTGCAATGGTTGCAAACCTTCCTCTAACTGAGCCATCATGGTATAGCATTGCTCCTTGTCTTCCTTCAACCTTTTTGCCTGTTTGGCCATTTCGTTCTCGAGGATGGCCACCTTTTCCTTCAAGACTATGACTTCTTGGTCATATTTCCTTTTCAGTCTCTGGACAAACTCTGTTCTTTCCTCTGTGCTTCTTGTTAATATTGCCTGAACTCCTGCCAGTTCTTCTTCAGCTTTGTCTAGATCATTCCCATAGCAGCACACTTTATGCCTCGGACTATTGATAAGCCTTTCATCAGTTCTGCTTCTCTCTGGGTTCTCAGCAGCTGTTTTTAATTCCTGTATCTGGGCCCGGAGAACTTCATTTTCTTAGGTTAACCAATTTTTCTCCCCTTCAATAGTGGTAGTTTGTAGAATGTTTTCAAATTTGATTTCCCTGATCTGGGCTTCCAACTTGCTTATGGTAGGTCGGTAGCTATTTACCTTTTCTAACCAAGCCCAGTGCTCTTGTGTTTGCTCGGTGAATTTTTGCACGTGGGGTCTCTTTGCGGGTCATTCTTGCTATTGATGCTCGCTGCCTCTTATGCCATACCAAGAAGTGTAGGCGGGCTCCACTTCCCCTTTAGATAAATTTCTCACCCGAGTTTGAGGTTCTAAAAAACTGCACTCATTCCAAATTTGACGGACCCTGCTTTTAGGAAATGTAGCTCTCGGGCATAACGCAATGGCTTGTTGCCTTAAGTCCTCGTCACGGGGAACACTCTGTTGTCTCCCCAACTAGCATAAGACCGAGTGTGGGGCATATGGCTGAATGCTTCGCAGGACCATTAACATAAGATAGCAAACCTCAGCAGACATATTGATAACCTCACCGATAGGGAGCCAACCAAACGTCCACTCGATTTGGTCGGCAGTCATTGAACTCAAGTATGAGTGCCAGACTTCCGTGCCCTCGGGAAATTTGTCGCCTTTTACCCTAGTACCATGTTACTTGATGCAATTCAAACCGGTTAAGCCATAGTTCATGTAGCCTGGGCGGTGACAAAGGTGCTCGATCAACCAGATTTGTAGAAGCAGGTTGCACCCCTCAAAGAACTTTCATCCAGATTGGCAAACTATTAGAGCACGGTAAATCTCGGCCAAGACTATCCATATAAGTGTGCCATTGGATTTTTTCATCATGAAATCTGCCATTACCACAAGTCCGATATCTATGCATCCGTCACTTCTGGGGAAAATCAAGGTGCCCAAGAATGCTACCACAAAAGCTAGCCCCCGGCGGGCTTCCCATTTATCCTGATCTTTGTGAGTTAGACCAGTGTTGTTAGCCTCATAACCTCGGGGATCTCCATAACGTTTGTAAAAAAATTAGAAAATGCAGAAACCTTCGGACATGTGTGGGTCTAGGATGTCCCGACTAATGCTCAACAGATCCAAGAACTTATGTGGAGTCACCGCCCTGGGTGCCACTGGGTACCGACTTCTAATATTGTCATTGAGACCAGCATACCCTGCTATTTCCTCTAGAGTGGGGGTCAATTCAAAGTCTGAAAAGTGGAACATGTTGTGGGTGGGATCCCAAAATGGTACTAGAGAAGACGGGTTTCGGCACAGTTTATATCCAATTCTGATAAATATCAAAGCGGTAAATATGGCAATTAGCACGTCAGGTTTAAACACATAAAATCAAACAATAAAAGCCAAAACATAACAGTTATATTAGCTCGAATTCTTGAATCCTGAACCAGAGATTCTGGGTTCGTTCCCCAGCAGAGTCGCTAGAGCTGTCACACCTCCTTTTTCCACCCCCGTATTAATGAAGGGGTAATAAGGGAGTTTTTCCAATTAAAGTGACATTATTCGATTTTTGGATTATTTATTCATTTCAGAGTCGCCACTTGGGATAATTTAGGGTGTCCCAACTCACCGGTTTATTTTAAATCCCAACTCGAGGAATTTTTTTAAACTCTGTTTAATTTGTCTACGTACCAAAAATCCGAGTAAGGAATTTTGTTAACCCGGGAGAAGATGTTAGGCATTCCCTAGTTCCGTGGTTCTAGCACGGTCGCTTAACTATTGATATTTGGCCTATTTATCTGATTATTTACATATTTTTAAACCTATTTGTGCTTTTTAGCCTTTTTCATCTTTTAAACTGCTTTTATATTTATGGATTTATCTTGGAATAAGTCACGATGGCGTGCACTTATTTGTTTTTGGGCACATTATAACTACGCCACATGAAATGCACCCATAATTACAACATCTGATTTTTAATATATTTTGAAGTTGAAGACGGGGACATGAGTTGTCGCACCCGAGTGTAGATTATGTAATCAAGACTATGGTCGTGACGGTTTTTATAATGCCCATTTGTGGCGATGTTCGATTATTTTTCTATTTGAAGGAGCATTTTAGTTTTAAAATCGATTAGGACGTTTATGGATTTATCTTGGACAAGTTACAATGGCGTACACTTGTTGTTTTTTAGCACATGGGAAAAACGTCACATGAAATGCTTCCGTGATTGTTATGTGCATTTTTATTAGTTGTTTAGAGTTAAGGGTCGGGGGCATGAGTTTCCACTCCCGAGTGTAGGTTATGGTAGTTTTGGAATAATATTCGGTTCTTTATCAAATTTCAATCTGAAGGGCATGATTCTATCTAGAAGGTACATGAAGATCGTCAAAAATTAAACTTACCAACCTAAAGGACAAGATTTTTAGGCTATGGCCATATTTTAGCCCAATTTATCATTTAACTCTTTGGCCAATATTAATTGTGACTAATTTTGCAATAAGGGTGAAGCCTTTGATTAATTTTAGTACTTCATGATAGGTCAACAAATAGAGTTTCGCAAGACTTAAAACAATTCATATATCAGTCTAACAAAAGTAGGAGTATGCTAACACAATACATATCATTCATGAATATATATTTGTACACGCTTATACATATATGCAAGACCCCTTTTTGGTCACTGATCTTGTTCAAATTTGGTAAACTTTGAAACATAATTTTTTAACTTTAAAGAGAACGTGGTACAAACATTTTTTTACCAATTTCGATTTGCTAACTTAACGGTTTTTAACAACTCCAGTGGCCTAAATACATGCCTTTTGAATTCATGATTCATATGTATTAAGCTTTATCTATTTCAGACGGGCTGCAGACTGTGAGATGAATCAAAAAGTTGTTTTGAGTTACTAATTTTTGTTAACATAACTGATTTTGGAAATTCAGCGAATATTATGAAGAGACTTCGTATACACTACTTCGAGTACAAATTCATGCTTTTGATCTAATTATTTACTGTTATTAAGCTACTTCTTGGAGCAAATGACTCTAATTGTTAGGCCTTCCTACTCCGTTATGGCCCAATAGCCCTGGGAGCTAAACCTGATAAAGCCCTAATGGGCTGTTTCATCAAGCTGGCCCGATTTTGGATTTAGCAAGAAAAGTAAAAGAATAAGAAGAAAAGAAAAGCTAAAAAATAGTTTACAGTCCATATTTACTACTAAAAACACAAGAATTATAGTATTACATCCTCATTTCCTTATGAAATACAACTTCTTAAAAGATGAAAACAACGAGTAACAAGAATAAAGAAGGGGCAGAACTGCAGATGTGCGAGCCAGCCTCAAAGACTTTGGAATCTGTATTTTTCAATGATAATCTAAAATTGTAGATCCAAAGTTTGAGTACTTGGACAGTATTAACGACGGGCCTTTGGGCATTTGTGAGACAAATCTAGCCATAAAAGGAAGTTAGATTCAACCTTAATGATTCCATAGGAGAACAAAAAATATGTTCATGCCTTTTTATGGGCTGAATCTAACCATAGAAAGGGTTAGATTCCAATCCAATGATATCACTTTGTCTAGACTCTTAACAATTATCTTTATGTTGTGCAACATATTTTAGCAAGCATTTATTCAAATGCTTTGACTGCTATGGGCATTTTGAAGAGTGAATCCGACTATTTTGTGATTTCGAATTCACTTTCCTAAAGCTCCTTCTCATTACACACTTATATCCTTTGAAGGATAATTTTCAGCAAGCTAAACTACTGATTATGCACTATCAATGGGGTGAATTTGACTATTAAGAAGTCAGATTCATCTACCTTAGTGCTAACTTAACATAATTCCAAACCATATAGATGCTTGCTTATTTAGGCATTTTAGAGGATGAATCTGACCATTCAAGGGTTAAGATTCCTCACTCTAATGCCTCTTAATTACATATTTTATACCATTTAAAGGGTAAACTTCAGCCAACCATACTAATATTTGTGCACTACTAAGGGGTAAATTTTACTATTAAGAAGTCATATTCATCTACCCTAATGCCAACATCCTAAACATCTAGAGACTTGCTTATTGAATCTCTTTATTCACCAAAGAGAATCAATCGAAAGCATATTTCTACATTCTTATTGATAGAACCTGACCATAGAGAAGGTCAGATTCAACATCCTAATGCAGCTTGTTTCCTAATATAGAACTATGAGTATTCATCACATTTATATACATTTAGCCTGAAATATACAGAATATTTCAGAAAAGCAATACCAACAAGAAAGTATTTATCACACTCACAGGTTCATTAATATGCTAATAAACATCTATACAGTCACATTTACATAAATCAGAACAGATAACCTCATTCATTAAGAACAACTAGTTTAAGCAGGGAGAAGAAGAAGAATATTCCAGTTCAAAAAATTTCATTAAGAAGAGATGAGTTAAAACATACCTTATAAGAGAGAAACAACAAAGAGACTTGACCAAATAAAGGTCAAGTATGAAAAATGAACAACAAGAAAGAAGAGAGATCAGCAACAACAAACAGAAACCCAAAGAAAACCAAGCAGTCCAGCAAGAATACACCCAGAAATCATGAGTATGAATGTTTGAAGGAAATTTCTAGAAATCCAAAATTCAGAAAAGAGAAGATAGTAGCTGAACTAGGCCATCTATTTATGAACTTGTTTTAAAAAAGGAAATCAGATTTTTTCTAATAATACTCTTCTTTTTCAAAGCCTTTTGAATGGAAAAGTATTTCTGAATAAGGAGGATTATGTATTCCAGCAGCTCAAAGAGTGTAAAAAAAAGGATCACCCCATTCATCTCTAGAAATATGGTCTTTTTATAGGATATTTGGGAATCGGATATTCTTTGGAATATTCCATATCGAAAAGCTGACAAACAGTACTAAATAGTACATAGGGCAGCTATCAACCTTATCTTTGGGACAACTGCCCCTATTCTAGAACATTCCTACCCATAAAAAGACCCTTTTACCCTTAAAATTTTGTATTTCCCAAACTGAGTTACCTAATGTACCCCTTAGAGTCCCTTGAATTTACCATTGGGTAATCAAGATGAAACTCACTTGGGTTATTATTTAACTCTAGCTACCTAACCCTAGTTATGTTCTTTAGGTGACTACTAGTTATTCTTAACTATGGTTGAGTCAAACTAGTTAAGGGTTAATTGATTAAGTTACTATTAGTTAACTAGGTTTAGCTTGTTAATTAATGTGAGGCAATCAACTTAATTCCCTAACCTAAGCTAACTGATTTGGCTTGGTTAATCCAAATCAATTACTAAAATCAGAAACTTAACTAACTATTAAGTCTAGGTTAACTAATTTGTTTTAGTTAATTAATGTTGAACAAACTATCTTAGACAGCTTTTAGGATTTGGTTAACTACTTAAGAGACTATTAGACTAGGTTAACCTATTAAACAAGTGATTATAGGAAATTATTGCTAACTAAATTAGTCTTGATAAGTCTAGGTTGATCCATGACCATACACTATTTTAGAACCGAGTTTTAGCCTAATTAGTTGATTAGTTTTCTAATTATTACCTAATTTCAACTTGTTAAGGATTTTTGTTGAGAATTATCTAGTTGTTAGACTTGGTCAGTTTACTTGTATTAAAATCTGTTTGAGTTTCACTTGAGCCTAGGGGGAATTAGTTTGTTTAGGTTATTTGAATATGCCAATCTAACCTAAGAGTTGAAACTAAACCTATGATTAATTGGAGATTATCATCTAATTGCAACTAATAACGCGGGCAGAAAAATCAAACAACAACCTCAATCAATACACAAGCAGACAACTACTAAAAAAAAGACATATGAGTTCAGGGATTCAATTAACTAGTTCGTTCATGTTCATTTCTTGACAAAAAATCCACAAACACACAGACGCTTGAAAATCACCAAAGAAAAGAAAAATGAAACCTAATACTAAACTTGGTTACAAGATACGCAGAAAAAAATACAAAACCTAAACAGTTAAATCACGCAAAACAGTGATAAAGAGTCTTAAGCTAAATACATTTGGGGTTTTAAACTAAAAAAAGAAAATATGAACAGGTAAACGGAATCAAACAAAAATGATGTAATGAAGGAATACAGTGAGTAAACCACGGCCTATTCTTGCTATCAATCAAGAACACATAGAAAGGGAGTGGGGGATACTCGTTAAAAGGATTTTGGCCGAAAAAGAATGAAATAGCCGGACTCCGGAGGGTTTGGAAACGACTCAAACCCACAGAAATTAATATCCCTCGTTGAGAGCTATCGATCCGTGTAGGTTAGAGTCAGTAAAAGTCTTCGAGTCATCTTGTAGAAGAAAGGTTAGGGTTTCGGGTTCTTAGATCTGAAATTGGGGATTTTCGGATGATTTTTTGAAGAAACAAATGGTGGGAGGTGGATGAGGATGGCAAAGACATTGTTGGGTGAAGATTTGGGGTCATTTGGTGGTGATCCGCCGACAGTAGGCTATTTCCGAGCGGCGAAAACCTAGGGCGGCTAGGTTTTCTCGAAACAGAAGAGAGAGAGAGACGGAGGGATGGGGGGGCGGCTAGGGTTTGGAGGAGGTTGGGATTTTGATGAAATGAGGGTAGGGGGTCGTTTGGACACTTATATATTGTAGGTGTTCTTAGTTCCGGATCGTTGGATCAACAAGATCAAACAACTAGGGGGCTTGAGGGATGAAACGGGGTCGTTTGAATTACTGGGGAGGGAGGCGGATGGGTTATGTGGTAATTGGTATGGGTGTTATGGGTAGTGTAGTGTAGAGATGGTGGATTGGGCCTAGGTATTTCTAGCCCAGGTCCGAATTAATTCTCTTTTTTTAAATTAATCTAAACTACTTAATTAATTTAAATTAACTTAAAACTCCACAAAAATGTATTAATTAATTCGAACTTAGTCTAATTATAGATTGATTGGTAAATAAATTAAGGGTAAAATAATTAATTTGACACTCATATATGTTAAAAGAGAAAATCAATTTTCACAATTTGTTCAGAAAAAATGACTAAATTTAGCAATTAGTTATTAAAACTACATTACATCAAATAATCATCATCCATTTGTTATTTTATTCAATTAATTACAAATAATGAATATATAATTCCTTGAGAATAATAAGGCGCCTAATAACACGAATTTAAATAATTTTAAAGGATGAATTGTGAATATGCAATGCAAAAATAATTCATAATTAACACTAAAATTCAACAAAATTTGTGAAATTAATTTATTTTATTGAATTTTGTAGGAGTATATGGTGGGTGAAAAATCAAATGCTCACAATACCGTGGTAATATTCAACTAAATCATTCATGAGCTCAAGTAACACAATCCATCTAATACCTCGAATCATTTGCAAATCTCCCATTCATACTCGTGACAGTCAGGTCAACTATTACAAACGATACAAACTCAAATCACACAAATATAACCCACTGGTAGAAAAGAAAGTCTCAACACAACATCATAAAAATCACACATCCGTATATTACCTCAGAGTTTATGAAACTAAAAGAAGAGAAGAGAATAAAAACTAAGTAGAAGCCTTTTCCAAGTGTGGTGTGTGTTCCTCCACTTCAATCTTTCAATCTCCTTCAATGATCAATAATCCCCTTCGAATATCCCCTTCATGTTATGTTTTTAGGTCTATTTATATGTTTAGGATAAACACTAAACGTGTAAGACACTTCTATTCCAACTTGGAAACACTTAAACCCGTCAAAACTCGGTTTCTGGCCGAGTGGGGACCCTGGCGTTTGGACCCAAACGCGTGGCTAACGCCAGGCTAGGGCTGGCGTTTCAGCCCAAACGCCTGGCTAACGCCAGGGCAGGGCTGGCGTTTCAGCCCAAGCGCCTGGCTAACGCCAGGCTGGGTCAGGCTATTGGGCTCTGTCGCCCGGCTATCGCCCGGGTGTCTCCTTTCGCGTATTTTTCGACGTATTTGC
>ML343574.1:0-15715 GCA_005239505.1 Nicotiana paniculata
TGGACCCAGGTAAAAGCTATTAGCTTAGTTGGTGCGAGAAAGGTAGACTCGATGTTTTTGGATAGATTTAAAGATGATTATGGGCTCCGTACGGGCCATGCATGTTCATTTCAGTGAAGCGCTTTTTCATGGAAAGGTATTAGAACAGTGGATGTTGTTCCATCTTCATAAAATTCATGTGTTATATATATATATATATATATATATATATATATATATATATATATATATATATATATATATATATATATATATATATNATATTCAGTAATTTGTAATAGTGAGCAAACCAGCTCCGTATATATATCTTCTTATGTAAATTTTATGTTATCCGGATCAGGTTGCACGCTGCAACAGTGTGATGTTGAGTAAGGTTCCTATAATTATTTTCTTGTGTTTTACTTCCTATTTTCTGATAAGAATTCATATTAGTTGCGTGAGTTGAATAGTCCCTTCCTGAGTCATTTCTTATTTATCATGTTCGAGTTATGGCCTATTGGCGCGATATGGTATCATGTGAGGCTGTTGGTCATGTTGGGGTGATTTGTTGTCTGAGCAGTTCATACTGGGTGGGACGGGACTATCAGATCAGGGATCAATGCGAAAAGGTTATGTGAAGCGTATATTAAAGAACAAATACCATTATTCAGGTTCATAATGAAATGATGATTCTAGTCAAGATGAGGTATTCAAGGAATTGTTAACTCTGCAGTTGGGTATGAATATCTGCACATTTCCTCCATTGTGGTGGTATCGTCAGCATTATAGCGGGATGTGTATATATATATATATGTATATATATATATATATATATATATGTATATATATATATGGGTATATATATATATATGGGTATGAATATCTGCACATTTCCTCCATTGTGGTGGTATCGTCAGCATTATAGCGGGATGTATATAAGGTGCATAGGGAGCATCAGATTCGTGGAATTTTGGCTATTTAGGTTCAGTGGATGTCGTTGTGGTCAGATGATGAGTTATGCGGTGAATGGTGCTGATTCAACAAAGGTATGCAGTCATGTTCTGGTATGTTGTGTGGCAGTCGATGCAGTGTTTATATATTGGAACTAGGCCTGGCAGAGAAAATTTCAAATGTTGGAATTAGGTTCTGAGCTTATTATATGAATCAAAGAAGAAATCTTCAGATTTGATCAAGCTAATGTACTCAACTGGGTTGTGGTAGCACGGGCAGGTGCTCGGGTGTTAAACAGTGATTTCAGGTAACTCCAGAGCAGTTCTTAGCACGTTCTAGTACTAACGTCGGTTTAAGTGGGGGAGAATGTAACGACCCGACCGGTCATTTTGAGCTATAGCGCGTCGTGCAGCGGTTTGAGGCCATGAACAGGTTCATTTCAGGTATTATGACCCGTGGGCATGGTCGGAATTGAATTTCGGGACGTTTAGAGTTAATTTGGAAAGAAAATTCTCATTTCAGAAGGCTTAAGTTGGAAGAATCAACTACAATTGGAATTTTGAGTAAACGATCTCCGAATTAGGATTTGAAGGTTCCAGTAGGTTCGTATGATGATTTCGGACATCGGCGTATGTCCGGATCGGGTTTTCGATAACCCGGGAGCGTTTCGATGCATATTGTAGAAGTCATCATTTTTGAAGAATTTCATAAATTTGAGCTAGAAGTGCATTTCAGAGTTATTCATGTCCGTTTGGTATTCCGAGTCTGGGAACAACTTCGTATGGTGATTCTAGAGTTGGGAGCGCAATCGGAAGTGAATTTGAATGTCCGTAGGTCATTTTGAAGTCATTTGGCTAAAGATAGAAATTTGAAGGTTTTTGAGAAATCCGACCGGAAGTGGAAGTTTTGATATCGAGGTCGGAATGCGATTCCGGAAGTTGGAGCAGGTCCGTAATGTTGAATATGACTTGTGCGCGAATTTTGAGGTCGATCGGACGTGATTTGATAGGTTTCGGCATCAGATGTAGAAGTTGGAAATTTCTAAGTTCATAAAGTTGGGATTTGAGTGCGATTAGTGGTTTCGATGTTGTTGATGTGATTTGAGGCCTCGAGCAAGTCCGCATTATGTTTTGGAAAAGGTTGGTATAATTGGGCGGGGTCCTGGGGGCCTCGGTGAATTTCGGGTTGTTAACGGATCAAGTTGAGAGTTTGAAGAAGGCTTGAATTGCTCTCATCTGGTGTGATCCGCACCTACGAGGATTTGGCCGTAGGTGCGGGGCCGCAGGTACGACTTTGGCGCCGCAGGTGCGAGAGTGGGCAGGCTTGGCTGGGATTGTAGGTGCGATGGAATTTCCGCACCTGCGAAGGCGCAGATGCGGGAAGTGGGTCGTAGGTGCGGATCCGACTGGAGGAGAAGGAAGCCGCAGGTGTGGGCTCTTGGGCGCACCTGCGGAAGCGCAGGTGCGATAAGGGGACCGCAAGTGCGGGAATCGGCCTGGGCAGAATGTTTAAAAACAAGGATCTTGGTTCATTTTTCTCATGGCATAGGCGATTTTAGGAGAGCTTCAAAGAGAGGATTCCTTCATGTCAAGGTAAGTAACTCCTTCATGCCTCTAAGTTAAATACAAGATTATATGCATGGATTAGGCATGAAAATTGGTAGGAATTTGGAAAATATTGAAGAAACCTAGAAAATGGAAAATTAGATTCTTATCCACGAATTGAGCTTGAATATTTGAGTAAATTGTATATTTGCGTTAGTAAGGCTATGGGTAGAATATATCTTCGAGAAATTTCGGATTCCGGGCACGTGGGCTTGAGGGCATTTTGGTTATTTCACTAAGCGGGATTGGGAAATTATATAATTTGGAATTTTTGCAAATATTGGAGTATATTTTCATTTGGTTGTCGTTGTTTGGATAGTTTTGGGGCGTTGTGCGTCCGTTTGGAGTCATCGGAAGGTCTTGGAGGCCGGTTATGAAATCTCAGAGCGAGGTAAGTCTCCTTTATAACTTTGTGAGGGGTAATTGTCCCCCCTAGGTGAATTAATTAAGTATATGTTACTATCTGCGGGGGCTACGTACGCACGAGGTGACGGGAGTCCGTGCGTAGCTACTATTATGCCACGTCCGGGTAGTCTAGGACCCACTAGCATGTTTTATGTGTTGTAGCTGTAATACTGCCCGTGACATTAAACTGCTAATGTAATCGAAATCGTAATTAAATATATAAAAGAAGACTAGAGTTCATTTTGTTAATCATCTAGAAAGAGAATTGATTCCTCTGTGAATATTTGTGTACCTGGTAGGGTTGTATTATGGAATATCATTAAACCTGACAAATGAGTTTCAAAACAAAGATTTAAAAGCTATATTTCATGTTCCTTTAAGAAGAATTTTACCACTTTCCTGAGAAAAATTGCTTTCTTGATAAAATACGGATTTATTATGTGGATATGTTTCACTTTGGGTGCCTGAGTCGCATGTATGATTCGCGAGCAGGATGACCCTGTATTTGTGTGTATTCATATGAGCACCTGAGTCGCAGGTATGATTCGCGAGCAGGCTAGCCTTATTATTTTTAACCACGTCGCATGATCGATTCGCGAGCGGGGCAGATAGGTGCATCTATGGTTCGAGCCGTTCGACCCTTCGGCAATGCACAGTTTATTATTGTTGGTTCACGCCGTTCGACCCTCGGCATTGCTTGCACATGATATTTACTCTACGTAGTTGCTATGATTTTTCCTGATTACTGGCCTGAAATATTAAGTTATCAATTGAAATGACAGAGATTTAAAGTTATTAAAAAGATTTTGGAAGAAGTTGTTACTTCCCGTTGATTTATTGTTATTTGATTATATCACCCATGTTGATTAATTGTTATTAGTATGACGAAGATATAAAGTGTTAAACGTGAACGAAGTTGAAAATACTTATTCCTGATTTTAATAAATTTCCTATGATAATCATGCTTAGTGTCACACTTAAATATTCTAAATTGACCTTTAGTAGATGTCTAATTTGACCTCTCGTCACTACCTCTCTGAGGTTAGGCAGGCGACTTACTGAGTACACATTGTTTTTGTACTCATGCTACACTTACTGTGCATTTTATTGCACAGGTACTTTCATAGCAAATGTGGAGGATTGGGAGACTTAGGCGAGCTGCATCATCCGGAGGCGATCCGCAGCTGACAGAGTCTCCCTCGTACTGTATTTATTTTCATTTTAAATTTCCTTGTCCAATTTGTATTTCAGACAGGTTTTGTAATGATTGTATAAATTTTTAGAAATTGCTCATGTACTTGTGACACCGGGTTCTGGGATGTGTTGGATATATTTGCTAAAGTGTAGTATTCAAACCATTGTTTTAATTAACAAACTTTGATTTGGTTAATATGTAATAAAGTGAAATGAAATTTTTTCATAAATGCTAAAATCGGAAAGTTATTTCTATTAATTAATGATTTGGCTTTCCTGACATTGATGTCCGGCGCCATAACGACCTTATGAATTTTTGGGTCGTGACAGCCCTAGTGGCAATGTATTATGTAAGAGGTCTCAAGTTATCAGTAATAGATATAGAACAACATTAAGGTGAATCAACAATAGACGGATAAAAGTTATAAAGTATGAGATGAGATTAGACCGTCATTCTTAAGATGAACAATAATGAGGAAGAACTAAAGGACTTAGATTTATACATATAGGATACGTAGCGAGAGAGTAACCTGGAGTTGGGTAGCAGACCTCAGTAGTAATAAATCGAAGTAAGTGTTATAGTATAGTATGACCTACCTAGATGTATTAAAGTCATACGGATAGATAACCAAGGCTATGAAACGAAATATAACAATAGTGTTGACATGAAAATTTTTTGTGTTGGCATCCATGTCATTAATCCACTGTACTCTTGATTTTAATTTCCAAAAATCTTGTTTATTTTGAAGGTTATGTTATATTCATGAATACGATTATTTTCTAGGTTCCGGTGAAATTGAATTTTATTTTGTGGTTTCATGTTTTTAGCCCCAGAATTCGGGCAAGAAGTGTTCTCTTTTTTTAAAAAAATATTCTCAAATATAGACCTATTCCGTTCTTCCACGTGTTATGTGAAAGTGGAAATGGCAGTTGCGTAATTTTTATTATTATTCCAATATTGCTTAACTATGTTTGAAAAAAGTGGGTGACTAAGCCACATTGTTTCAAAGCGGAAAATGTGTGTTGGTTTACTAATAGGTTTTCATAGGCTTAGCAGGAGTGGGCAGTGGTCCGAATATGTACGTGGCATCTAGGAACATTTCCACCCAGTCTGAGTTTCCAAGAAATTAGTCTAATCTTTCCAAGATTTACTGCTGCTTTTTTTCTTTTATTTGTCCATATAAAGCGTGGTCCCACAAAACCCAAGTCAATCATATATTCATATCAATAACATCAAGACAGTTTAGAAAAGCAGTACTTCTATTACTGTTTATGGGCCTACCTCTAAACTTTTCGGAGGCAGTTGTGGCTTCATCAAAGTCTCCACATAATAGCCACAGGTTGGTGTTATTTTTTGCAACTATTTGCATATTATTCCATAGAATTTTCCTGTTCAATATTTTTATGCCATCATAAACTAAAGAAAGTATCCAAGAATTGGAAGTTCTACCGACCTAGATGTTTGCATGGATTTCCTGGTCAGTAACAACAACTGGATCCATTTTCAATTCCTCATGCTTCCACATTAGTACGACTCCACTTGAGTAGCCATATGCGCTAATTTTAAACAAGTCAGTGAAACCAATAAATTCCATGAGCTCGTAGTGGCTCTGCATGCGCATTTCAGTGAGGCAGATAATTGACAAATTATTTCAGTCAACAATGTCTTTGAAGTTGCGCTGAAATTTTTGGTTTTTGCAGGCCATGTAGTTCCAAAGGAGGATCTTCATTTTGGGTTCATTGGTTATGCATGAGCTTCCAGGTGGAGCCAGTGACATGCGCAGACGCGCATGTCACGACCCAAAATCCCACCACATGAGTCGTGATGGAACTTAGTCTCTAAGACTAAGTAAGCCGGTTATAATAACAATTCAAGCCATTAAAAAAAATCTAATACAAGTGCCGAAACCAACAACGAAAATATTCAAACTACCTCCCAAGACTGGTAATACCGAGTCACGAACTCTAAATGAATACATGAAACGATCTCAAGGATCGAATATACAATACTGTTCCAATGAGAATTAACAGTACAATAAAATGAAAAGACTCCAAGGGACTGCGATGGTCGAGCAACTCTTCCTTGAATCCTTGCGATCAACACACTAACTTTGCTCGAGTCTGAAAGCTCCAGTACCTAGCTCTGCACAAAAATATGCAGAACTGTAGTATGAGTACACCACGGTCGGTACTCAGTAAGTATCAAGACTAACCTCGGTGGAGTAGTGACGAGGTACAGTCAAGACACTCACTAATCACATAACATGTGTAGTATAACGATATATAATGATAATAGAAAACAATTGGCAATAATGACAAGAAGAATCAATTAATGACATAAACAACAAGGAAACAAGCACACTATAAATATTGCTCAAAAAAATTAGGAACACAAATACAACCAATTAATCAAGTCTCTCAATATACGTCTTTCAAATGTAAATACTTCAAGTATAAATCTTTAGAATATAATCTTTTAAAATAAATATATATTTTGATTATACTCCCTTCAAATAAATATCTTTCAAATAAATAATTTTGTATATAATTCTTTCAAGTAAAAGTCACCTTGTGACACCTCAATTTATGATCATAAATAATACGGGTGTCAGCCCACTTTCGTATTTCTACGGCACCTCGTGCCCATATTTCTATCATAACCGCACAGACAACTCACGTGCCAAAAATATCAATATATGAAATTCGCACGACTAATTTATTTTTAATAAAGTAAGGTTATAATTTTAAATCAAGTAAGAAATCAACAAAGAAATGAATTTATTTTTGAAATAGTTGGAGTGAAGAAAATAACATTTTAATTAAATTAAAGCATCCGATAATGTACTGATTTGGATGTAAAACTTATTAAATTAAAACATAATATTAATTTCTTTTATTTAAAACAACTCATTCATCGAAAACAAGTACAAACCAGAAATACAAATTCTCAGAGTGTCGTACAAAAAGCCAACACAATACAACATGAGTAAACAACAGGGGTGCTCCCGAGGTACTGCCTCATAGTCCCAAAGTAAATGCACGACAGGGGAGCTCTCGAGATATCGCCTCGTAGTCCCATATGTAAATATGCAAGACAGGGCAGCTACCGAGTTGCCGCCTCGTAGTCCCAAAAGTAAATATGCAAGACAGGGGAGCTCCCGAGTTACCACCTCGTAGTCCCAAAAGTAAATATACAAGACAGGGGGAGCTCCCGAGGTACCGCCTCATAGTCCCAAAAGTAAATATCACAGCAAAATACAACTTGCACCTCAAGTACTCAAATATCACAACACATCACAAATTGCACATCAAGTGCTCAAATATTACAACGTGTCACAAATTACACATCAATTGCTCAAATATTACAACATGTCACAAGTTGTCCATAGGCCACCACCAATTCCAAAGATACGACAAAATCAATTAATTCCACAGCAATTAGCCCAAAGCTCCACACGACGTATATAAAACCTCCAAAATAACCACAAGGATGGAAAAGTAACTCAGCATAGGACTACGCCTTCTTTAATCCAAATTTTTGATAAATATATAATGCCTCTTTTTAAACTTATTTACTTAATTATTTGCAGATAGTAAAATCCATAATATAATTATTTATGGGGAACATCGAATTAACAAACACAGATAAATTACATAAAATTAAAGTAGAAATCACACCAATTTATCATATAAAAACAAATTCGACAAATAAGGATTTGAGGCATGGAAAATAGAGGATTAAATAAATGTCCACAGTTATTCAATTTAATACGTAAAAATGCTTAAGACTTTAAACCAATAGGTTTTGCACATATAAGCCCGAGTACTTGCTCGTCACCTCGCATAAACGGCTTTTCACATTTCACAAATGGCACATAATACTCAGTGCCTAAAGGGTAATTCTTCCACTCAAAGTTATGCAAGATACTTACCCTTTTGAAGTTAGGTTGATATTCCAAAATAGCCTTCTCTCTTGAATTGACCTCCGGGCAGCTCAAATCTATTCAAATTAATTGTATAACTTCATTAAAAATTCATCGGAAACAATTTTGGATAATATAATGTCGACTTAAAATTTTATTCTAAAAAGTCAATGTCGGGGCCCGCCTCTTGGGACCCCACAAAATTTTCACGAAAGACGAACTCCCATTCTCATAAGAGTTCAACCATACAAATTTTATCAAATTTCGATAATAAATCGTCCTCTAAATCTTAAATTTTTATTTTTGAAAAGTTTTACAAATTTCTCCAATTTCTTCCATTTGATTCACTAATAATTGATGAAAATAACCATGGAATCATGAAGTATAATAACTTTTGGATATAGAACACTTACTCCAATCCATATGGTGAAAATCACCTTAAAAATTGCTTCAATCTGAGCTCCATAGCTCCAAATATGTTAAAATGGCTGAAACTCTCGTTTTAAGAATTTGTCAAGACAAGTTGCATTTGACATTTGTGACTTGCCTCAGCCCAGAAAAAAATAACATAACCAGCCTTCAGTAAATCGATATAAATTTCTATATAAATGTCCAAATAATGAATGGTTTAACTTTCTGAAAATTAAACAACAACAACTACAACTTTTATGTTTTGCTCATCTCCCAATTCCTTATAAGTGTCGAGAAAAAGGCTCCCAAAGTCAGCCTTGTGCAACAGAAATTTCTCGCAATTTCAAAACTCTTCTTAGACCGCCTCTAGTGTATCAACTATAACCTTTTGTACACAACTCCAAATGCCAAACGATTTATCTTTCTGAAAATTAGACACAAAGGAATACAACTTTCATGCTTTAATAATCTCCATATTACTTATAGATTGCGAGATATAATCTTCCAAAGTCAGCCATGTGCATCAGAAGTTTTTGGCGATGCACACTGCCAGGCAAACAAAAACTGCATTACCAGCTTTCAGTCAATCCATCATACCTTTCTGTAAAAATGTCCAAATGATGAATGTTTATCTTTATGGAAACTAGAATCAAAGGTCTACAACTTTCATGTTTTGATAATTTTCAGATTCCTTATAGATTTTGAGATACAAGCTTCCAAAGTCAGCTCTGCGCATCAGAAATTTCGCACACTACTGTCAAAATCAGCAGTTAAAAATGGCCTAAAATGGTCCGAAACCACTCTGAAACTCACCCGATCCCCTCAAGACCTTTTTCGAACATACTAAAAATTCTCAAAACATATTATGGACCTACTTGAGGTCTCAAATCACACATAACAATGACGAAACTACAAATTGCACGTCGATTCAGACTTATGAGTTTATGAAATTTTCCAAATTCTATATCTTGTGCCGAAACATATCAAATCAATCCGGAATGACTTAAAGTTTTTCATGAAAGTCATAAATGACTTAATGGAGTTGTTCCAATTTTCAAAATCGAATTCCGAGCCCGATATCAATAAAGTAAACCCCGGTCAAACTTTCAAAAAATCTTCTATTGTCCTATGGACTTCCGAATTCAAATCCGAAAATACGCCCAAGTCCTAAATCACCATAAGAAGCTAATTTCCATTCCATAGTCATTTGCTCAAAAGTCAAACTCCGGTAAACTCTTTTCATTTAATCTTCAAAAATGGGAGTTGTTCTTTCAATTAAATTTCGAATCTTTCGAAAACCAAACTCAACCGTACACGCAAGTCATAATACATATTACTAAATTTCTTGGGATCTTAAGTCACTGAACGGGGTGTAAATTCTTAAAACAACAAGTCGGATCGTTACAACGCAGCTAGTGGATGATCCTCCCCATTGTTCGTTGGCATTAGCAAGTCTTCCTCCGTCAGTGTTGCCAGAATTAGTGCTGCATATTTGTGTATGATCGAGTAGGGGTAGGTGTGGACATTCACTGCTATTCGGAGTACATTTTTTGGAACTGTGATGAAGTATTATTTTTCTCTATTTTCGTGGAGTGTGGTCGCCAGTGATTCCCTCAGTGTGACGTGTTGTAACATTTGATCTAGGATGTTTGGTTCCTGCACTTCTGGGTTCATTAGGATGATTATATCGTCTTTCGGATTCAAAGGGAATAATAGCTCCGCTAGTAGTGCATCCGTCTCTATGTCCAGATTTTCTGGTAGAGCTATCTCCTCCATTTCTGGTGATGAGAGCAACTAGTCATTTTGCGGGGGTGTATGAACCTGTTGTACCTCCTGCACCTGTTGGACCTCATGTACCTGCGCTGGCTGGTAATATCCTTGTACCTGTGGTGGTTGCTGCGTGGCGGTGTTCAGGTGGTTCACCATCTCCATCACTACTATTTCCAGGTTGTCCATTATTTTCATACGTATTTCTATATGTGGCCCCCATCCTCGCATCTGCTCGACGAGGTCTTGTGTCTTCTCCAAGAAGAACTGGGCATGCTGGTGAAGCCCCATTACATCCAGCCATGGAGTTGGTGGTGGCTGGTGTATGACTGGTAGCATTGTGGGCTGCTATTATATTGCCATGCGGGACTAGTATTGGGACTACTGTGGTTTGAACATAGTAGTTGGTCGTTCGGGTGTGACTGTGTTTGCATGAGAAGTGATGGTTGTTGTCTCTATTGTGTCGGGGGTGGTGGTGGCATTGCTGGTTGTGGCGGTTGGTGTGGTGGTTGTAATGGCAATACATTTTTAGGGGTGGGGATGATGGGGATTTGGTCGCTGTAAGAGATTGTGGTATGGGTGATTATGGGGGTGATACGGTGGTGTTTGTATGGTGTTTTAGGACTTGTAGGTATGTTCGGTTGAGGTCCTGGGGGCCTCGGGTTGATTTCGGGTGGTTAACGGATCATTTTGGACTTAGGAAAAATTGCAGGTTTTCTGGTGTTCTCCAGTTCTGGTTTCCTTCTTCGCGTTTGCGAGGGGAGTCCCTCGTTCGTGAAGAGGATTTAGAGGCAGGTGAACTTTTATGCTTCGCGTTCGTGGTGTTAGTCCTGCGTTCGTGAAGCTCCGAGGTCATAAGTCTACGCGTTCGCGAAGAGGGTCACGCATTGGCGTAGAAGAAGTTGGTCCATTGGGTCCCCAAGGCCTTGTTCTACGCGTTCACATAGTGGAGATTGCGTTCGCGAAGGGGCAACCAGTGAAATATACACGTTCATGAGAGGACACTCGCATTCGTGAAAGAAGGATTTTGGTCAGTGAATTTTTGTTCTACGCAAATGTGAGGGTGTGGATACGTTCGCGAAGAAGGATTACCTAGGCAGTATTAAACATTTCAAAATCGAGGATTTGGCCATTTTTATCAAAACTTGAGTTAGAGAGCTCAGATTTGGATGAGATTTTGAGGGAATTTCAAAGGCATCGATTGGGTAATGATTCTATACTTGATTTTGGTTATATCCCACTAATCTATCATTAATTCCATCATTTAATATCGGATTTGGATTGAAAATTTGGAAAAAATGGGAGAAGTTCTTCAACTAAGATTTTGGATTTTGATTAGGATTTTGATATCGAATTTGGATAATTTGGGTACGAGTGAACTCGTGAGTGAATGTGTGTTCATATTTTTATGACTTCTACCCGATTTTTGAGACGTGGGTCTGGGTCGACTTTTTGGGGCGGTTTTCTTATTTCTTGCTTAAGCCTTGATATCATTAATTAAATTAGTTTCTTATAGTTATATTTATGGTATGTAATTGCTTTTGGCTAGATTTGAGCCATTTGGAGTCGGATATTCGTGGAAAAGGCATTGTTATCGATTGATTGAGCTTGGTTTGAGGTAAGTGGCTTGCCTAACCTTGTGTGGGGAAAATCCCCTTAGGATTTGTTACAGTTGTGATATGTGAGCGCCGTATACGTGAGGTGACGAGTGCGTACACAAGCTATTTGTTGTAAAATTTGATTTTTACTGAAAATTATAACCCGTTTCATCTTAATTGAGTTATACTAGCATGTGTAATTATCCTGCTTAGCCTAGAATAACATGTCTGCGTGTATTAAATACTTATCTGAACTATGTGCAGCATGCTTAGTGGATTTCCTGCTTCTTCCTTGACTTGTACTTAGTCTAAACTGTAGGATTTCGTGTTGTAACTGTTATTTCCATTGTTTGAGCTGCGTATTTACTTTGGGACTGAAACGGTATTCCGGGAGATCTCCCTGCATATTTAATTTGGGACTACGGGACGGTATCCAAGAGATCCCCTGCATATTTACTTTGGGACTACAGAATTTCGGAAGATTCCCTTGCATATTTACTTTTGGGACTACGAGACGGTATCTCGGGAGATTTCCTGCTGTTATTCCTGTGTACTGTACTGTTATTCTTTTGTATTTCCTTTTTGTTAAATTCAGTCTCTTATTATACTGCAACATTTTTATTCTGTCTTATTTACTTTATATATACTAGTAGGGCCCTAACCTGACCACGTCACTACTCGACCGAGGTTAGGCTTGGCACTTATTGGGTACCGTTGTTATGTACTCATACTACTCTTCTGCACATGTTTTCGTGTGCAGACCTACGTACCTCCTACCAGCCTCGCTATTAGTTGCATACTTGTTGCTGCTCCGGAGACTTCAAGGTACATCTGCCCACATCCGCAGGACCTCGGAGTCCCCTTCTATCCCTTTTTATGTTGTTCCTCTTTTACTTCTTCTAGTACTGATGTATAGAAAAAATTAGACAAAATCTTAGAAGCTTGTGACTTAAGGTATTCCTTGTCTTGAGAAATTTTATGTATATTTCGAGAGTTGGTTATTGTATATGCCGAGTGGCATCTTTATCACTTATTTAAATATCTGTTGCTGTTAGTTGTTAAGGTTTTGCTTTCATTTTTGGCTGAGCGAGTAAGAATAATATATTGACCGTAAATGCATTTCCCCTTCTTTCATCACCATTGAAATCGCCAATGCTAAGTCTTCCATGTCATTGGATAGTAGGTTCGAGGGCAAGGAAGGAGGTTATCATTTTGAAGCCTGCGAGCTAGTAATTCCTCTCCTCGAGAAAATTGGCATACCTTTTGATCTCCCTCGCATAGGGCGCACAAGGCCCTTAGTCTTACCTCCTGCAGTTTCTGCTTTCTTGTTGGCTTGGCGGTGTTTTCCTTCCTCTGTGGAGAGAAGACAAAAAAAGGATGTTACCCCGCTTTCCGTCCGTCGTGTATTCCCCCTTATGTCTTCTGTAAGAATGAGAGGGACGGGCTCCCCGCTAACACTTTTTCAGATATTCCCCCTTCCAAGGACGCTTTCTCGAGCCTTTTTCCCTCATCCCTTTTGGTTTGGGGACGACAAGTACTTCGTCTTGAGTGGAGTTTCCCTTTAAGGTTGGATTCCACAGATCTAATCGGCGAAAAAGAAGCACGGCTAATACTTTCCGCAAATGTTAGGTTTACCTAGTCGTAGAGACTAAGTGCTCTAGTCGTAGAGACTAGGTGCCTTCACGATATCTGACGGAGGGAGGATTGGGTCGTAACAGAAATAATGACAACTTAGTTTCCACATATGTAGAAGGAAGAAGATATTTTCACAATTCACGCCTTTCTGTGTTGTCGTCCTTATTGCCTTGATGATTTCTAGATTATTTCTTAGTTTTTAATTTTGTTGGAAATTAGCTGATACTTTTCTAAAGGGTAGTTTTACTATGACTATGCAAAACTTTTACTTAGTAAATTCCCAGAGAACAAAATCGTAGCTCTGATACCAACTGTAAGATAATTAAATTGCAGCCATAATGGAGATTAAGACACAATTATGTAATCAATCTAGAGTTAGAGTTTAAGGAAGCATACCGTTAAACTCCATGGATTCAACAATGACAACAAATAATGATTAAGCGTGAGACCAATTTCCACGATCCAATCTCCATTTTTCATATATACTCTGGATTATATGTTGTGTAGTTTCTACGGATAAATTGTAATGTTCTTTCTATAGTAGTTGATTGTAAGTCACGTAAAAGACTAAAAGAGTATAGTTAAATTTACGTCAATTCTCTTGGTCAGTACCAATCTAGAACCATAGCAGTCTACATGGTCACGAGAATTATATATTTAGTATGTCACATAAAGTTTTTTATTATTTTGTATAAGGAATTAGACATTTTAATAATGGTGTGATTCTTAAATGAAGTTTTAGAAACATACCGAAAAGTTATCGAACCGCACCGAAGGAAAACCGAAATCATTGGGATGGTTTTGAAAAGTCTAAATTTAGTTATGTACAGTAAAATAATCAAAAAATTGATATGGTATAATTTTTTAAAAATTACCGACCGAATTGTACTATTGACATCCCTAATTACATCTCTTCAATTTGTTAATCAGACTTATTATTCTCTAAGCACGTTATTTCTATGATGCTCAAATCAGGCTTACGTTATTTAAATACTCAAGTCACATATCAATCAAATGCTATCCTTTTATATTCTTAAGAAATAACTTATTCAGATGTAGATTCGTCGTCGCTCGCTCGCTCGGCTCGGCTTCGGCTTCGGCTTCGAATTCACTTCGAATTCGGAGGATTCGGCTTCGGATTATTTGGATTCGGATTTGGATTTGGTCAAAGATCGTTTGATTGATTAATCTTTTTAGATAATGGTCCAGTCCGTTTTTCTTTCCCGGATTATTTTAAATCCTTTTTCAATTTTCCCACAATCTTCACACCTTATCCAACAGCTATGGCTGTTCTGAAAGGTTGCAAAACCTTTTTAGAAACAGTACCAAATTGACTATAAATATGCCTTGAATCCCAAAATCTTTACTTACTAAATTTTCTGATCTTCTTCTTCTTCTTCTGCACAAAAAATATTCATGTGTGTTTTACGACCATCAAGTGGTTCGCCAATCACCGGAGTTTGTGGTACCAATACACTGGTGAGTTAAATCGTTCTATCCTGGGAGGATATATTCCAAAACCTCAGGTACTTGAGGGGAATAATTTCCTTAACGAAACACCGGTACTCAGTGGGCTTGGTTTATTCTTATATTCTTTTTCCATAGAAAAGCTAAAAGACGCCTGGACTAGCGCGCCCACGCTCAGCACACGCTAGTGGTCGCGCTAGTCAGGTTTCTCACTGTCCCTGATAAATTCCACTAGCGCGACCGTGCTAATCCCACGCTAGAGCCCGCGCTAGTAAGGTTTCTCATTGTTTCCGTATTTACAGAAAATTTATTGTTTTATATTACAGCAATACAGTTTACTATCAATCTTAAGGAAATTATATTTTTTAGTTTTTGTATTCTGTTTGTGGAGATTAAAACCTGTGTGTTTTCTACTCCTTCTGAATTTTATTATTCTAATTTGAAGATATAAAAACTTCATCAGAGTTTTGAAATTCAGAAAACGATTTGAAGAACATAAAAACTTCATCGTTTTCTGTGAAACAGTATATAAAAACTTCGGTTTTTATTTATTATACATACTATCTATTGTTGATTACAATATTGTTTACTGTTATGGTTTTTCCATTGATTGAACTCTTCTGTTGTTGACAGTGAGAAATGGCAATTGATAACGGAAATTCTTCTGCGACTGTTGCGTCAACGACGATAGCCTCGTCGAGCGGGACTGCTGTTCCACTGGCAGAAAAACCGGGGAAATTTTCTGGAGCCAACTTCAAAGGATGGCAGCAAAGGGTGTTCT